>JAOWAW010103249.1:0-14935 GCA_028565695.1 Nicola tetela
AGTTTGTTCCAAAAGGAAAAGGATATGTATAATGGTGACAGTTTCATGTATCTGGTTTTCGGCCGTGGTAGGCGAACCTTGACGGAGGGACGAGCCATTTCTAGATACGCTGGACAGGGAGGCATCTCCCAGTTGTAACTAAACCTGGGTTCTAGACCTGCACCTATGTAGACCACTGGGCATAGTACTGGCGTAGACTTGGAGGCGCTTTGCAAGTAACCTTTCTTACGAGAAACATGTCGCTGGCATGAGAGGATTAGAGGCACGCATATTGGAGCACGTCTTTTCAACTTAAGCTTTGCGGTCTTTGACAGGCTCTGCAATGACACCTGTACATGAAAGTACTTGTAGGTGCTACAGTTGTATGTAGCAGGCCACAAGCACCGTATTCATTTAGCTACACCAGCCTACAATGTAAGTAGGCTGAACTGCTCGTAGAAGACTACTATAGACTACACCATGGCCAAAGGGCTCCCCCAACAAGGCTACATCATGATCATTCTGGCAACATCAATGGCTGTATCAATAACTGTTGTTGTATATCGCTTCCAGCTGGCGCATATGGCCGAAACTCTGCTTGTTTTCCAATGGGCCAGCTGCAGCGGCTCGGTCACTTCATTGATTTACTACTGGCAAAGCCAGAAGAAGCGAAGAGGACCATCGGAGACTTTGTAAAAGCCTAAGTCGCCTGGCTGTTAGGAGTGAGCCTTCCTTTCGTACGGCTTCGAAAAATAGTTCGAGTGGCTTGGAGACTGTCGATTCCTGACACGCAGGCAGCTGTGTATCGACTGCCAGACTTTCACGACGACTTACGCGCACACCAAGACGATCTGCTGAAAGGTGTAGAATAGGATACGGGAAAAGTGTTTCCAATGAAGGTGTGGATTGTAATGCTTCTAGCCTGGAGCTGGTTTCCCATTCTCGAATTTTCGATAGAGGGGACGTATCAGCGAGATACAGCGGTACAGCCACCACGAGAACACCAGAAATTTTCCGTCAACGTGACAGGGCTAAACCTCGGTGGACTAAACGTTTGCAGCGGAAGCAGGTAAATTGCCCTAAGGCTACAGCATGAGCTTCCAAGACAGAGATGGGTATAGCGGCCATTACTACCAGTGACCGGCTCAAACAGCGCCCTATCGGCTATCTTGCTTCAACTTTGAAGTCGAGCTTTCTTGTGTGTGACGAGATCAGTTTCGCTTATGTGAAAGTAAACTTTGTGTTAATTAGGCTAAATTAAACTCTGAAAGTGTGCGTAATAGTGAGTACTAGCAGCCAACCTGTCTGCCATTGTGGCCGAAGGGTTTCCCTTTAGCACATGTATTTCTCGAATCTTGATCATGGGCATCGGTTCAGGACACCTAGACGTTAACCAGCTAAATCCTGCATCCAAATGTTTTGCCTAAAACCGGTTCACTTCATGACCAGTATTCCTATTGCATAAGTTGCTGTGGATCATGGCTCCATCAGTAGATCTACACTGACTTCCTCCGTGAAAGCCGTGAGGCCGAGGAGGCTGCAGGATCAGCATCCGGCCGTGGGCAAGTGGCACGGATCGAAAATTATTTCGCCAACCCCTATTAATCAAGGAACTGCGCGTCTCATTGTAATAAACATTGCCGGATTATTACGGGCTATCCTACTACAAAAGCTTTTTCCCGTCACCGGCTTTAAAAGCCTTTTTTGTATATTAGTTCATCCATCTTACAATCCAGCTCAGATTCTGGTAAGCCTCGAGCATTGGCCCCCAAACTGGGAAGCCAATGTTCGAGGCTTTACCAGAATGTGAGCAGCTGGAACTCAAAAACGAACGCGTATTCTGGGAATATCACTGCTACATGTGCTACGGGCCTGCCTAGGCTAGGTCCCATCCCAGCACACACCCGTGGCGTGTCCATGGGAAGACCTGACATGTCCTCGTGTGCTTGAGTCGGGCCACTTGGTGTGGCCTGGGAAGGGAGAGGGAGAGATCGGATACGTCTTGAAACGCGGCCTGTCCTGTGCGGACACACCAGGACACTTGCAGGCCTTTCATTTTGAAAGTGAATTCGGGATCGGAGCATCCCTATGTCTTGCTTTTTCAGTCTAGTAGGTCTATTCAACTTCCACGTGCTCTCAAGAACATTCTGCAATGCTCACCGCACTACCTAGTCTTCCCTTTATGGAATTCCCTTCTTCCTTCTCTCCTCTCATAAGCCTCAGAAGTTTCTCTCAAATATTTCTTTGCCTAGCATATCTCAGTGTAGCCTGACCAGAGTTTCTTCACCTTTCTTGCAATCTTATTCATCTTATTGAGTGTCTAAGTTAATTAATTTTTGTTTTGTTAGCTCGTCTATCTTCGTTTTGCTTACCCCGCCCTTAACAATAACCCTTCTGTGGCAACCGGGTGTCTCTTTCCCGGTGTATGATAAGACTGGGCAGACGCTCACGCGACAAATCCACCGGTATCAGCGTTAAATCACTAAACAGAAGGGAGATAATCAGTTTTATTATTCAGTGAATCAGTGAGAGTCAGTGATTCAGTGAGTCAGTGAATGAAGTTTCTTTGAATCATTCATCCCAGCGTGAGATTAGGCCCTTTTAAGTTTTACTATTATTGTCTAAACTATGGAGGAAATACAGGCTTATATTTACACGAGCATTCATAGTGACCGAGCGGCGCAGCTTAGGTCGAAAATTTAATTTGGCGAGGGAAATATTAGGTCCGAATTCCCGAGGCCAAGGGCCATAAGAAGTTTCTCCCCGCAAATTAGCTAAAAGGCTGCCTCAGAGCCACCTCTCGCTCGTTTTCGAAGAGCCCACCATGGCCACCAAAAGAGAGCACGCGGCAATCGTGTGACACTGGTTGCTCTAGAGGCATTTGTCACCGACTGTTGGCAAGCAGTCCCAAGCGGCGGGTTCCGCTTGAGGGGTCTCGGTTCGAGCCCTCTCCTTGACAGCATTTTTCCTTCAGTAGTTTTTCCTCCTCTTTCTATCCGTTCGTTCAAAGTCTTCTCTTTCGTTCGCAGTTGAAAAAGTGTGAAAGAGTACTGACGGACTCCGCTTGTACTTTGGTTCTGATTTCTAAAAAAAAGGAGTAAACACTAAGAATTATCTTCCTTCCGTTTAGTGATCGAACGCTCATACCGATGGATTTTGTCGCATGGGCGTCTGTCCAGTCTTATCATACACCGAGAAAGGGAACGATAGGCACGGTCGCAAATTAAAATCAGGGCAGATTAATGTATGTTTTCGAGCTAAGAGCGTAGTCTTCTGCATGTTGAAGTTACTTTTTTTTCAGGTGAATTGCTTTAGGCCGGGCCTTTCATACATAGGCCTTTGATTTACGTTGCTGTGTTAGCTAGACTATATGCTTTGCATTCTGCGAGCAGTCGGGCGACGCTCACGCCTATGAATGATACACATTATTACTACGACGATTCAGCTTCCAAAAGAAGACACAAACATTAAGCGTAGCCTATTATCTTCTCGGGTTTTTTTGCGCCGGTGTCATAGGGTAACTCTTCTTATCTAAAAGTTATCCAGGAGATATTACACCCTAGGGAATCTTTTCCCTCAGAAATGTTCCCCTAGGGAAAATTATCAGTGTATCTTTTCTTAATCCTTAAAATACTTAATCGAGCCGCTATCTTTTTCTGGGATAACCATATTTGGGAGAGTTTATCCCTGGAAAGCATTTTCCTTTGCTGGTGTAGCTTGTTTTCACTTAAGGGCAAAATTCATACTTCACGCGGATATCTTACCCTAGCGTATCTTTTCCGTAGCCCTACCAACCCTTCTGCTACGATAATTTACCCTAGGGGAACTTTTTCCCTAGGATATCTTACACTAGAGTATCTTTTCCTGAATCCTAACGACTTTTCTCCTAGGATATTTTACCATAGGGTAACTTTTCCCCTACGATATTTTCTCTAGGCTAACTTTGCCCCTTTGTGTATTCTTCACTGGGAAAACATTTCCCCTAGGATATTTTCCCGAGAGATTTACGAAACTTCACCCTCAATAGAGAACCCTTCCGTTTAAGCCTGCTTTACGGTAGCTCGTTTTAATTTCTGCTCAGACTTAAGTTTATCAGCAGATTTTGATACTTCTTTGTATGTTCGTGGAATTCAGCAGGTATTTTTTTGTCAGATCGGTCACACACTTCATGAGTTCCCAGTATGCTAGTAGCTCACCTCTGAACTGACTACTGTTTCCTACGGAAAAGCTTCACCAGGATATTTCTTCCTACGGAGAAGTTTCATTAGGGTATTTCTTCCTACGGAAAAGTTACACGGTAGGAATAATTTTGCTGTGAGGGCAGGAAAAGTTATACTGCGAGGAATTCTTACCCTAGGATAACTTTTCCAGGGGATATCATACCCTAGGGTACTTTTCTGGTAAGAAAAGTTACACGAGCGGAAATGTTACCCTGTCACACCGGCTTCCAGTGCAGAGCGGACTTCGACCTGCGGCCCCTAAGAGCCCCCAAGTAGTAGTGGCCGCCACGAGGAAAATCGCGAACACTTCAACCTGTCATGACCTTCACGACTGAGATCATCTAGCTCAGGCTGCTTGGGTGTTTTCCGGGTAAAGAAAGAGCGAGCCTGCCTTCTGTCTGCTCGTTTCAAGTTAATACCGCTGAGGTGATTGTATCCGCTGTGCTGAGAGGCCCGAAACATTTCACTGATCTCAATTGGCATACCAACCGGATGTCATTATGCTGGAGGCTATAACAGCTCTTTCATAACTTAGGCCTCGCAGGATTATATCGAGACCCGGCCAAATGAACCAGGCGTGAAACAACACCCTGTTTGCGGAGCAGCCAGCAGGGGCAAATCGTGCCCTTGCGATCTTTGCTCGCGAGAAGATGAAAATAAACGTCTACGTTGAAGTAAAAGCTCAAAAAGATTCTTCTGCACGTTGGCATTAAATTATCAAGCAATCGTGAAGTGACTGCTTGATCACTGTTTTATCTGGTATAATAGTCTGGTATGATTAGCACAGAACGGTAGGCACACAGAATATATCACAAGGGTACTTCTATTGTTGAATCCAATGAAGTAAGTGTGACTGTTTGTCCAGCGTAATATTAATTGTACCGATTTGCTGGAACAGATCAGCAGAGAGGTTCACAGAAGACACATGGTGCATTGTGCGTGCCTGTTATTCGTTCCATAATCCTGTGTGTTGTGTTGTGTTGTGTGTGTTGTGTGTGTGTGTGCTTGTTATTCGTTCCATAATCCTGTGTGTTGTGTGTGTCAGTTTCTGCGTGTTGTTAATTCATACTGAACTGCTAGTATTGCGGGATTTTTGCAACATCGTGCTGCGTAGCTATCTCTGTTGTCCTTCTATTAGGCTTCTCAGTCGGTGACGATTTTACAATCATGTTCACGTATTCCCTGTTATGATTCTCAGGAGCAACGGCCAGGGTATCTTCTCCGTTGTGAACACGAATCATTTAGCATTCCAGCGATATTTATTCAACACATCAAGTTATTTTATTGCAACCGCGTGCAGGATGCTATACAAACCACAGAGCTGAGACTGAGCAGCTGCGAGAACCATAACCACTTTCTCCCTTTTATGCTAGCTTGATGTAAGAGCAGAGACAGCAAATTGTTTGAGCAGTCAAGAACATTATTTCTGTTTTGCTAGCACACTTGATTGTCACAAGTTTGAGTCAACTGTGTACTCCAAACCAGCGCAAATTGAGCAAAAAAAAGTAAGAAAACAATTTGCTGTAAGCAAACTGCTTAACATTTATCGCTCACTTGTCTCTGCTGTTCACAGAACCAATGATATTTTCTGCTGCCCGGGATATGCCCAGAAGTACATTAACGTGTCACAAGACTGCAGCGAGAAAATATACCGTAAGTGAATTGCTAAGTTACGGCTGTCCTGCTAAGCCTGCTTCACTGGCATTATCGAGTACACTGTGCTCTTCTGTCTTCAATTGCAGTTCATGAAGTCCTAGGTCTGTTAACTGATGGAAGTTCACTCTTCATGACTGGGTTGAAGTAAATTTTTACTCTCATCTTTGTCAAAAAATAAAAGTCTCAGTACCGAACTCTGAATCGGCCTTTCATTTGTTAAAAAAAAAGCAGCTTTCCATGAACAGCCATTGTCGAGATAGGTAGCATGACATTGAGTCTCTAAAGCTGCAAAAACATTATATTATTCCAGTGATAAATCTTTCTTCACAGCATTTCCTGGGATGTTTCTCATCAATCTTCAGGACTGGTCACCAACTAAAACTATACATATACAGCAATCATGTTCAAGTGATAGCTGGCTGCATTGTAAACACTGTGCTATTAAAAGGGCTTTTTGTCAGTATAGCACAGAAAACGCCCTTTCATATTGGCACCTCCAGCTGTCTAAAACAAAATTTGGGAAAGTGTCAATTTAGTGATAGAGTACCCTTGAACTAATCTTGAAAAACAAGCAACCTGAATGCGGTCAAGCGAAATTGAACCAAACGATAACATGACTTTGTTTTATACCAGTATTGTAGATTTTTTGTATTCTGTTTAAGGATCAATGTACACAAATTTGCTTTCACATATACTTTTTGTACAGCATGCTCCAAGGAAAACAGGCAGAAACTTCCACATTGTGAATGGTGTGTGACTCGGACGGCCAAGTCTGCAGGCAACTCCAAGGGCCCACCGGTACAGTGTTATTACTGCGACCCTGGCTACGAAATTAATCTGAGCAATGAATGCTCCGGTAAGGACAGTGAGCATTACTGTTGTGTTATTGATTCATACATTCTGTGGGCACCTTTGAGCCATGGCCAGGGCCATTGCTACACCAATCAGTTGTATTTGCATAGTGTAAAATAATGAGCATGGGTAATAATGGAGGTGCCTGTACAACCGGTTTGACTGTGAATGTTAGTGTGCCTGCTTCACCTCTGCTTGAACCTACAAACCCTGTGCACTCCCTTATGTATGCAAAAGCATATTCATCACGTGAGGTGCCCTGCGTCGACCTCAGAATTGAGCATGATCATGGAAAACAGTTGTCGAAAACTGTAAAAAATTTCTCAATGGGACACTTTCTGAAATGTTTCTCACCAGCTTTTATAACTGATATTTGACATGGCTAGACACATTCGTGCATGGTAAGAAATCGACGGTGCTAAGTGTGCAGCCACATTTCCATGACCATACATCGACACGGGTTTCTAAAGTCAATTTACACGTGTGGCTTAATAATGTGCCATTTTTGAAACTTTCAGGACTTTTGGGGTTTATGGCCCGGTTGTTGGGAAAAATCTACTGTTTCTTTGAGCCAGTTACGCCACTAGGCATGGGCTGTAGGTCTGCAAAAATTTTGCAAACCAATGATGCCACAAATGATTGATTTCCCACCACTGTTATAATGCTTCACTGTCTATTCTCATCAAAAAGGACAAAGATCCATCGAATGTGTGTTGTTCTATGCTACTTTTCTTGCATGTCGCACGACTTTTTTTCACATATGGCATTAACTAATCAGCCAGCTTGAAGAGAGGGTAGGAGTTTTGAATCCATGCCCAGGTTGGCTGTAGACCTGATTCTCCCTGGTGGAGAATCAACTTTTGCCAACTGTGAAATTAACTTTTGGCCACATACTTTGCCTTTAGATCGCTTTAGTTTTAGGTGTGGCTAGAACTGGTGAAATGAGAAAATCTCAAAAGGCAGGTCTCTCTAAGGAATACACAAGGTGCCAGTACTCAGTAATCTACTTGTACTACAAGGTCACTGAATGCTTGCATGTCCAAAAGCATCATTGTGCATATGGCCGCTGTGTCCAGCCACAATCTGATGATGTGGTGAGTCTCTGAGAACCAGTACCTACAGCCAACTGACCGAACAGCAGCACTAGCTCCACAAGACTGCAGTGATTCTCAGTAGGCATAAGAAAACAATTCAGATATCAACAGCACACTAGCAACCACTAGTTGGAGGAGCTTAAGAACTGTAACAACCTCTTTTTCTCAGTCTTCCCAACTCAAATGTTGACTAGCTAATTCTCTGTTCTGCTCCACTTTGTTACAAGTACACTGCTTCTCAGTTTTCACCATGTTGATGCAGGCTGCCAATTGTTCATCGTTCTATATGCAGCATGAGTGCAGCATTAGCATCTGAATGCTTCATTGTTATTCACATAATATTTCCTAGCTGGTATAGTAGTTGCATGTAGGATTCACAATCCAACATTCACGCCTGGCCAAAACTCATCATTATCCAGCCCCTCATGCCTGTGGTTTTTGCACCTGGACTCCCCAGTCTTACCATTATAATCATGTTGGATTGTGTACGTAGACCTACCATGGATCGAGTCTTAAGAATTTCACAATCATTCTGATGTTGCTTTTTACTTGTAAATTTCCATCCTTAAGAATCAAATCAAGTTGATTCAGCAAATTTTTAGGAGGGTGGTGCATCATGTGCAGATGCACCTCATGATTTTATGGACAATGGGTAAAACCCCATTTAGCACTGATTATAGAACCTATTTTGAGGCTACTACATCAGACCTGAGACACATTTGGTAACACCTTATCAGTTTTAAAGCCAGGTTGAGAAACATTTTAGAAATGGTCCTATATTGAGATACTGTGTGTCCGCAAATACCTCTTTTAGGCCCCATCCTCTGCTGAGGTCCATCAGTGATCCTTGCACATGGCAGATTTCAATGTCTCCCCATGCCAAAGAAGCAGGTGTGACATAGGTTTACAGATTGGCAGGAACTCCTCTACAGCTTCAATTTATTTCATCACGACGCAGTCAGTTGGTGTACACATCATGATATTCTGAGGTGAACAGGCTGTGGCATTCATAATTGACATTCATAGTGACCATATAAGGTAGTGTAGTAGTGTAGGGTGAAGCTCATAATGATAAGTATGTTGGCATATAAAGTAATTGAAAAGTATACCTTCAGGCTGCATAGGCAGGACCCATGGCATTCAAGAGAGAATCATGGCCTACGACTGGTGTTGAGTCTGACCAGCATTGACTACACCATCAGCGCACTGGAGTGAGCAAAAGTTAAAAAAAAAACATCCGCAGGGAGCCACAACCACTGCACAGGAACGCCTCACTGGCCTGGCATTAATTGCAAGTCCTTTTTCATATCAACTTTGAATACGATTAAGACGCCCATACATGAACGAGAGGGTTTTCAAACATCTTGAATGGTGTCACTCGATGTTTGAACATTAGACGCACAATTTCTTCTTCTTCTTCTTCTTCTTCTTCTTCTTCTTCTTCTTCTTCTTCTTCTTCTTCTTCTCATTTCTTGTTCTTCTGCTTCTTCATCCTCTCATGTTCTTCCCCTGTCATCCTTTCTTTCTTCTCTATCATCTTTTTCTTTTCTAGTTCTTCTTGTATGAATGGTAATAATTGTAAATGAATGAATATGTACATCTCTAGTGGTGTCTGGCGCTTGTGTTTGATGTAGAGCTAAGGTGTGCTGCTAAGGCGTGTCATGTGTACACGAAGTCAAGTACCTTGCGTACTATAATTGCCCAGTTAGAGGTACAACTTCAAGACTATAGCTCTGCCAGTTTTCAATATGTTCACGCTTCCATCTTCAAGAAGAATCTTTCTCTCTCTCTCCTCCACACCTTGTCTTCCTGTGAATGACTTAAGAGGGGCATAACATGGGACAGCAAACTTGAGCCTTCCCTGTCGGATGTCATCCCAGCCCTAGGTGTACTTTTTTAGATCACCAGGATTAATGTTGATCTCAATAGCAGTTTTTTTCTTCATTCACGAAATCTTCGTATGTTGACTAGCACTGCAGACCCTAATTCACAGTCTAGCCCTAGTATGGCTGACCTGATAGCCATTGTGAAGGCGCAGAGGGAAGATTCTGCTCAACATGAAGAACACTTGTCAAAAATGTTGAAGAAGACCCTCCAGTTACAAGGGCAGCCAGCCCAGGCATCCTCTGTCCCCGCCTGCTTGACGTCTAGCCCTGTCAGCAGTGACAGGCCAGTCCTCTTGTCCAGTTCTACTTTGGCTGATTTCACCGCTTGGCACAAAATGTTTGTTGATTACGCACAATGCCAGCATTTTGATCTTCAAGACCTCGCGACCTGTGTCTCTGCTGTCCATTAATGTTTTGACGAAGACATCAGACGTTTCTTGAGAGAAGGATTGATTTCCATGCTGCCAAATGCTGATGTCAATGACATAATCAAAAGTGTTGGACACTATGTTCGTCAGCAGTGTAATCCATTACTTGACCATCTTGATTTTTATAATAGATAGCAGCATAAAGGCGAGTCTTTTGACAATTTTTTGACATTGCTGAAGGAGTTGGTGGAAGCATGCAATTTTGCAGACACTTCTCTTTGCCATACTTGTTCTGGATGTATCTGCCAGGCATGCAAGCTCACACTTGTGCATCGACATGCAGAAACGATGTGAAATCAGATCATAATTGGAGTTTTTGACGATGACACGAAGCACAAGTTGCTGGCAGTTCAGAACCTTACCTTCGACAAGGCCATGGAAATTTGTCGTGCGGAAGGAGCAACGCAGACGAAATAATAGTCTCCTGTCAACCAGTGGTGGGACTGCGCAAGCTGTTAACCTGGCATGTCAATCCGCATACAAACAGCAAGAGCAGCAAAAACAGACAGCATCTGGCATTGCAAAAGACACAAAATCTCAACATGCAGCAAGACAGTGAAGTCTATGTCTTCGGATTTGAGCAAGACCTCAAAATGCCCACAGTGTAGTCGTGCAACCCACACACAGAACTCTTGTCCAGCAATCAGCCAAACATGCAATAAATGCAATTGGACCGGCCATTTTCAGTCTGGCTGCCCACACTCTTCAAAGTCTGTAGCGAAAACCGGACGAATTGGACAGCTACGTCTACAGCGCACTTCATCATCAGCTGACAATACTACTCTCACAGTTGCTACATTACTGACCACACAAGCTGACTCTTTGAACCTCAATTGGATTCTGGACACTGGCAACGACGTGGATACAATTGGTCTTGCACAATTAACCATTCTTGGTGGATTCCTGGAAAACTTGGAACCTGATCACAACATTGTTCGTACTGCTGATGGCGAACCATTGGAATGTGTTGGCTCTATCAAAGCCACTCTCTCACATGCATCTACTGCAGCTGAATGCAAAACGGTCATATATGTTTATCGCGGATTGAACAATGCACTGTTGGCCCATAGCTCATTGTGTGCTTTGGGAATTCTCCCACAGAACTGGCCACAGCACATTCGGACAGTTTCCTCCACGCCTACTGCAACTGAAATCGAGTAAGTCTGCCTCTCTCTTGTGGACGAGTTCTCGGAAGTATTTGATGACTCAAAGCTCAAGCCCATGGATGGACCTCTGATGGACATCTGTCTAATTGAGAACGCAACTCCTAGTCATGTGTGTGGCGCTCGCATGATTCTGTATGCATACCGTGACTAAATCGAAACACAGTTGGATAACATGGTCAAGGGCAGTATTATTGAATCAGTATCCGAACCATCTGATTGGTGTCATCCAATAGTTGTCATGAACGAGAAAGGCTTTGCCATAACCCTCAAGGTTTGATCTCCGTTGGTGATGAATTTAATTGCCACACTGACATGGCATTTGCACATCTACCGAATTTCATCAAGGTTGTTGATGACAGTCTCGTTGATGATGATGATTTCTCAATGCATGCGGCTCATGTTCAGTCTGTTCTCTTGTGTGCTCGTGCATGCGGCATCACATTCAGTGCACCAAAGGTCAAGTTTGGAGCTTCATCAGTTTCCTTCTGTGGTCACATCGGGTCTTCAACTGGATGGGCTGTCAATGAGGACAAAATTTCGGCAATCCAGAACTTCCTGACACCTGAGAACCGCAATGATCTTCGCTCATTTTTTGGTTTGGTTAACCAATGTGGAACCTTCTACCCAAACTTAGTGGAACTTTGTTCCCCATTGCGACCGCTGCTGAAGACCTTCGTCGAGTTTACCTGGGATGCTGATCATAACACTGCTTTCAATGTTGTCTTGTCTGCTTTGACCTTGCCACCTATTCTTGCTTTCTTCAAGCCTGGCCAACATCTTCAGATTGAGATGGATGCCTCGGTACTACATGGATTAGGCTTTGCACTGTGGCAGCTACTAGATGACCAGTCGTGTATTCTTCAATGCAGCAGCTGTTTTCTCTCGGATGCAGAATCGCATTGCACTGCTATTGAATTGGAATGTCTCACTGTGGTTTGGGCAGTCAACAAATGTTCTCTCTTCTTGTTTGGCACATTGTTTGAAGTTGTCACGGGCCACCATCCACTGGTTCCTATTCTCAACTCACAATTTCTTGACCAGGTTGAGAATTCTCATCTTCAGCAACTCGTTTTGAAGCTTAATTCTTTTGAGCTCAATGCATCATGGGGTAAAGGCAAAGAAAATGCATGTGCTAACGCGTTTTCTTGTCATCCAGTTGACAAGCCTCAACCCAACGACGAGTTCAGTGAAGACCCTGCTCTCTCTCTGGTGCAAGCATTTGTGCTTGTTTACACCAAGACGCCAATGGCATACAGGCCACTGACCTTTGTCTTTGTGACCTCCTGGAAGCCACATGTGACAATCAAACCTACCAAGACCTTGTTGATGTTGTTCACAACGGATTTCCGGATAAGTATAACAACCTCTGCCTGGCACTGCAACCATACTGGACAGTTTGAGAACACCTGATGATTGACAACGGTCTTGTGCTCAAAGGTCAATGTCTCGTCATTCCTTGTGCGCTTTGCAGATGTGTATTGGTTGATCTCCATGCATTGCACCAAGGTCTCAATTGAACTAAAGCCCGCGCTAGACAAGTTGCTTACCGACCTCATATGTCGAAGACATTACCAGCATCATACGAAGTTGTGAAGAATGCCATCTGCACACTTCATTGCAACGGAAGCAGCCTATGAAATCACTAAAGACTGTCATCCTTCTTTAGTGTCCGCCTCAACCAGCGCCACATCTTCTCTTGCCAAGGCTACCTGGTCTATGTTGATCGTAAGACTGGATGGCTGTGCGTTGCCAAGTTTGGGAGATCATCTTCGTCCTCAGATGTTCTCCATTCTCTTCAACGCTTGTTCCCTGATGTCAGTGTTCCTGAGTCTATTTGTACTGATGGTAGCTCACAATTTTCATCTCATTAGTTTGCCAAATTTTGCAACCGTTGGCAAGTCCAGCAGATTGTGTCTTCGCCCTATTTCCCACAGAGCAATGGTCATGCTGAGGCCGCAGTTAAAGCAATGAAAACGCTGATTCAGAAGACAACAGTCAACAGCGATCTTGACATTGATTCATTTCAACATGGCCTCCTTGAGTGGTGCAACACCACTGGTGCGTGTGGACACAGTCCTGCACAGACATTGTATGGTCTCCACTACCGTCCTTCATCTTCGCACACCATCACAGCTTTTCTCCTGACTGGCAAGCTGCAGCTGACAAAGCAGGCACTGCCAGCACACAAATCGACCTCCACCGACACAAGCATTACAATTCCTCTGCGAAAGCACTTTCTGCACTAAAACTCAGCTATCATGTGGATGTACAAGACCCACGTTCGAAAATGTGGTCTCAGAAGGGGATGGTTGTCGGTATAGAAAAGAATGGCAACTACCTTGTGAAGTTGCCAAGTGGACATATCTACTGGTGCAATCGACGTTTTCTCAGACCTTTTGTACCTGCTGTCGCTTACCCAGCGCAGCCATCTGTTGCTGAAACATCATCGACCAGTCCTGGTCAAGTTGATTCTCCAATATGTCGCAGCACTCGCTCGAGGAAGCAGCCAGATCGTTTAGACATTAAATCAACAAAAGGAAAGTCCTATGTATAATTTAATTTTGTATCAGATCTTACCTGAAATGCTTATGTTGTTATTTCAAGTTGAAGCATTTCATGTTTTTGTATTGTTGGATAAAACTGTCTTTTATCTCAAGAGGGGCACCGTGTAGAGCTAAGGTGTACCACCAAGGCGTGTCATGTGTACACTGAGTCAAGTACTTTGCGTACCATAACCGCCCAGTTAGAGGTACAACTTCTAGACTATAGCTCTGCCTGTTTTTAATATGTTCGTGCTTCCTTATTCAAGAAGAATCTTTCTTTCTCTCTCCTCCACATCTTGTCGTCGTGTGAATGAGTTAAGAGGGACATAACAGTGCTCCTTCTTGCTTATGTGGGTATGCATATTTTGATGCCCTAATGATGGAAGGCTCAATTAAGGGGCTCAGCAAAGTCTCAAACTGAAAACTCAAACCAGTAATTTGTGTAGAATTACGTGTGTCTGGAAGCCCCTCCATTTTCATCTCATCTTCAAAAACTGGGGAGTTGAGCAACTTTGAATTAAAACATTTCCCCCAAGACCCCTGGACCCCTCCTTTACTATCAGGAAAACTTCCCCATTGTAGTTCACATACTAGTGAGGACCACAGAAGGGTCATTGGTTCAAGTAGAGGCTGCAAAAAAGTTCATCTGAAGAAATACCATTCTTGGTGCTTGCCCACTTATCATGACAAGCTGGCGAGCATTTCACTCAAGGAGATTGTGTGTTAAGGAAAATGCACATGGTGTTGGTTAAAAATGTAAATTGATTCCCACTCCCTAATAACTGAAACAAGCAACTGTCACATTAGAGCTCAACTTTCATTAGAGTTGGAGTCAATGGAAACCTGAATAAAATTCAAGAAGTTGTTTATCTTCTGTCTTGCTTCTGTTTGTCTAGCATGTCGAAAGTCAGTAGTGAGTTGCTCGGAGACATGTGGCGGGCAGTCTGTATGTGGGAAGCATCACATATGTTCAACTAACCATGAGTGCACGTGTCCTCCAGATTTTCAAGGAAAAGAGTGGGTAGCTCTTCTTGTGTTTCCTTCTTCTTCTTCTTCTTCTTCTTCTTCTTCTTCTTCTTCTTCTTCTTCTTCTTCTTCTTCTTCTTCTTCT
>JAOWAW010103271.1:0-14932 GCA_028565695.1 Nicola tetela
GACCTGTTCAGTGGGAAGAAGTAGCACAATCAGATTTTGAAGCCAGTCTGGAGCAGATAAATGGACTAGAAGATGCCAAGATCTCCTCGTCAATGGTGACGAAGATCCGTGCTGAACTGGCTAGAGACCCACAGATGCAGACTCCAGAAATGATGATCCGTGAAGGATGATGGCCTGAACATAAACACTTAGTTGAACTGGATCTGAAAGTCTATTTTGGCATCAGAGATGAGCTGACAGTTGACCATGGATTACTCTTCAAGGGTCAAAGGTGCCTCATCCCACAGCTATTGATGAGTGAAGCTCTCACTAGGATCCATCAGTCTCATATAGGGCAAGAAGGATGCATACAACGAGCAAGGGACCACGTCTTCTGGCCAGGCATGACAGCCCAAATCAAGGATTATGTCAGTCGTTGTGAAACATGCCTGGCTTTTGGAAGAAAACAGCAATGAGAAACATTCACAGAAAGTTCGTTGCCAAGCCAGCCCTGGCAGGAGATAGGCTGTGACCTGTTTGAACTGCGGCAGGTACACTATTTGGTCGCAGTGGACTACTTCAGTAATTGTGCAGAGATAGATCGCTTGAAGAGTACAGTTGCTGCAACTGTGATTCGCAAACTGAAACAACATTTTGCAAGATATGGGATACAAGAGATTGTCAGAACAGATAATGGACCGCAATTTAGCTGCGAGGAGTTCAGGAGCTTCGCTGAGAAATGGCAATTCGATCATCAAACGTCCAGCCCAGCATATCCACAGTCTAACGGAAAAGCGGAGAATGCAGTTAAGACCATGAAGGGACTATCCCGAAAAGCTGCACATTCTGGTGGTGACCCGTGGCTGGCGCTACTAGATTTTAGGAACACGCCAACCCAGGGTATGTCTCTAAGCCCTGCACAGCATCTACTCGGCCAGAGGACAAGAACTATGCTTCCCACACACTCCAACTTGCTAAAGCCAGCATTTCCAGACTCATTTGGACAACTCAAAGAGCAAAAGGCGAAACAAGTGAAGGCATATAACAAGTGAGCAAAAGACCTCCCACCCTTGAGGATCGGGGATGAAGTAAGTGTTCAGCCGAGTTGATTGGGATTTCCTTGGTCCAGAGGAGTAGTGGTTAGAAGAGTTGGAAGACGATCATATCTAGTAAGGATGCAGCAAGGAGGGGTGTACAGGAGAAATCGGTGCTTTCTGCGGGCGTGTCCTCGCTCTGAGGAAAACAAGGAAGATCTGCATGACGACTACATTCAGGCTCCAGATGATTCAGAACAGGACGAGGAACATGGGACAAGTGTAGAAGTTTACCCACCACCACCACAAGTGACGACACAATCAGGCAGGGTAGTGCGACAACCAACATATCTGAAGGACTACACAACATGAATCAACTGCATTTTGCCATTAATACAATGCCCAGCTAATTTCTATTATATTATGTGAGATCTAAAAGAAGGGAAAGATGTGTCAAGTGCTAGGTGTTAAATCCAGGTGGTTTAATATGTTCAGGTGGTTGTTGATGTTTCAGGTGTCTGGTGTTTATAAATACAGTTGTGTCTATGTTATCTTTGTCTTTTGTTGGTCGTACTCAATAAAGACACTTTGTGTCACGCCCAGTTCTGTTGTTCATCCAGACAGCGCAGTCTCTACCCTACACGCTGACACAAGCTGTAGATCTCAGTTGTCATTTCGCTTCTAGATCTTCAACGTTGACACCATGTCTAGTGAGAAAAAGCAGGTGCGTCACCTTTTGTCTTTAAAAGACAAGGTAGCTATCATTAAATAGCATGAACACGGAACTTCCATCAAAGATTTAGCTACACAGAGCGAATGACCGGCCTCTGTCTTCAATTTACACCCTTCTGAAGCAGAAAGAGCAACCTCTGTCCGCTTTTGAGCACAGTGGCAGCTTGAACAAGCAGCGTTTACAAGAGTCACGTTGGCCGGATTTAGACCAAGCACTGCTGGCATGGCTCTGGGATGTCAGAAGCATAAGCCCTCCTATTCCGGTCACGGACAGCATGTTGCAGGAGAAAACTGCTCAGCTTGCAAAGGCCTTGGATCTGAGTGATTTCAAGTCTAGCAACGCGTTTATTCACCATTTCAAACTCCGTCAATCAATTGAGTCGAAGTTCATATAAAAATTAAAAATTCCCTCAGTAGTACATAAAATATATTGGGATCCTCATTAGTAAGTAATTTCATTGGTACAGGAACCTCATTAGTAAGTAATTTTTCTCAGTTCCCAAGCATTACGTACTAGCGAGGGAACACTGTAGACACTAAAAACCAAAAAATCTTTCTAGGCAGCATAAAGAGAGAAGTCTGGGGAGCCTCTCCAGATTTTGTGGAGAAGAAAAACAGCAAAACAGACAGTCCCCTTCCTCAAAGCCTCTCCTTTGCACTCGACCGTTATATTATTCACATGCATGGTAGACACTGCAGCAGCGCCTGTCCAAGCTGCATGTAGGCCTACGTGTAGATGCAGATGGTATATTCACATACCCAGCATACATGTCACACAGCTTGAAGCATGCAAGCTGCAGGAGAGAGAAATTTTATCTTCAATTGAGGCTTTGAATGAGGCCATTTGGAGCAACAATGGACGTGGCAGTAAAGGCAAGAGTGCGCATACATTACCCAGACTGGTGTGGAGAAAGTGGTCAGGAACTTTTCGTATCAGCCACTTTTCAGAAGCTACATGTAAAGTTTAGATCCAAACGCAGCAGGTGATCAAATATCTGGCACAACTACTTAAGTTGTTTCACACTCTAGCTGACAGGGTAAATCATAGTAACCTATCCTGAAATTTTAGAGACATAGCAGTAACTCAAGAATCAAACAAGAACCAAGCGGCTTGCACGCAACTGTGGTGCTACTGGGTACATAGTAATGAATTCAGCAATGATACACACTGGCTGATGTGGCTGCACGCACGCATCACCATGCATTTTTATGGTGGTCTCCATGGCAAGTCACCCCACAGACCCCAATGTATAGCCAGGAGTACTGGACATGATTTAACTGGCCCAAGTGACACATTCTTCTTCAAAGAGTGCTAAAGGGTGCTCTGAATTGGCACTTGACAAAAATCTAAATAGATTACTGGTAGATGCCTCAGCTTGAGATGTATTATGGAACAAACCTTGCTTAGTGCACTCGGCTTCTTCTTGGGCACTATGCTCAGTTTATTCTGTGACAAATTTTGAGCCTCAGCATCTATGCTATTATTAGCAACAAGACCCATGAGGGGCATCACCTTTTTGTTTTTATCTTTATTTTTATCTTCTTATGCAAGCTTTCCTGTCACATGTACTTTTTTCTCTTCTCTCTGTTTTTTTCGATGTACACAGGGCTGACAATTAGTTAGTGGCCGAGGGTGCACATACTTGGTCCTATATTTCTTCTAGCTGTCCTGTACTTGGTCCTATATTTCTTCTAGCTGTCCTGTACTTGGTCCTATATTTCTTCTAGCTGTCCTGCCATTGCATCCATTATTTGTGTCTTTTATAACGTCTACCCACTTTTTGGCTATCTCTGGCTAGTTATATCCAAGGTGGGTGTAGGGGCAAGCTCTCTATTCTTCAATAAAGAGTATTTTCGTAACATAATGTATATGTCACATTCTGGTATACATGTAATAAACTATATTATAATTTAAAGACAAAACTTCATTCACTGACTCCAGCAAGTTTTTTATTGGACGTTTTGACCTGAGCTTCGCAGGTCTTCTTCAGCTAAAGTACAATGAGTAGAGCAAACGTAGCAGTTTATGTAGTGTCTGGATTGACGTAACAACAGTGGGTGTAAGTGTGTGTGCGAGCTTTGGTCAAGGTGACAATAATGTATACAAGGGAAGGGTGAGTGGAGAGGTGTGTGCGTGGTGTTTATGACCCTAGTGCCTCAAGCCACAGATTACTTAGTTCAAGACCACAGTCTTGGTTCATTGTCTTGTCATTCCCTAGATTATGAATGGTGATAGTTTCCTTCACCTTCCTTCTCATTGTTTTCCTTTCCTTGGTTATCACACATGGCTACCAGTGAATAAAGTTTCTTCTTTAAATCATTCTTCCCAGCATGAGAATGTCTTTTAAGAATTATATTGTAATTGTCTGTTCATTTCTACTTTGTGTTCATGTGTGTACTTCCTCTCTTCAGGCATTTCAACTTGATATTGCGACCAGGCAATGATGCCATTTCTCCCGAAACAACCTTTGTTAAAGGGGATGGTACACCGTTTGAGTTTGACATCAATCAGTTTGTGAGAGGATTTCTCGAGGATGACGTCAATTCACGTGTTGATGGCAGTGTTCACAATGGTCAATTTCTGGGTGTCATTGAGACGGAAAATGAGACTTATCATGTAGAACATGCAGCAGGATACTTTCCACCTGGGCAAAAATTCCATTCTGTTGTGTATCGAGGGTCTGATATTGGCCATGTAAATGGAACCTGTGGTGTGTCAGGTCATTCACAT
Source organism: Nicola tetela (assembly GCA_028565695.1). Lineage (NCBI taxonomy): Eukaryota > Metazoa > Porifera > Calcarea > Clathrinida > Clathrinidae > Nicola > Nicola tetela. Next base: position 4,477 of record JAOWAW010103271.1, read on the forward strand.
GGGTTTATTCAACAGCCAGAAGAGCTATTTAAACACTTTCAGAATCGCTATAAACGAGAGTTTAACCCTCTTAAGGTGGAGTGTCAGATGCGTGTGGTAGGAGATCACCACTTTGCAGCAGATGTTGCCAAATCTGAACGTAAGTTATTCGCTCTCTCTGCTCACATCTGTTCTTGTTACTTTTTGGCTTTCCGACCTCAGGTGTGCTTTTGTTTGCTGCCCACCAATTTGCCTCTGGGATAAAAAAATCAGTTGTTTTATCATTAAATTAATGTTACGGTTTGTATAATGGCAGAGCCAGGGGGACACTGTCGCTGTTTTTGTTATTACATTGAATGATAACATTGATGGTGTATTTGTTATTAAATTGACTGATAACACTGATGATGTATTTGTTATTACATTGACTAATAACACTGGTGGTGCATTTGTTACTGCAAGAGTAGGAAAATTAATGAGGAAATAAACTTAGTGAGTTAGCAAATATGAATTTAATGTTGAGTTAAAGGTAATTTAACTCTAGTTATATTAGTTTCCTGAGACTTTCATACCCCTTGTCCCTTTTGATCGCATTCAATTGCAAAGGAGACTTTAATGGCAATGAAAACCTCCTTCTTAAGGAGACTTATTGTGTACAAAAGTCCACTTTTTTTAGACAGATGTCTTGACGTTGCCAGCTGCAAATTGCCACACTTTGTTGAGCTGTGAGACAGTTTCCGCTTGTGAGTAACATTGTGAGGGTTAAAATTGTCCACATTAAAGAAAGACTGTGCTGTTTGCTGAAATGTACAATACACCCTGACATAGCGGATTGGTTGACAGCAACGACCTTCCTTGCTCGCTCAATGAGTTGCTTGCTGCAGCTTTCGCAGAAACCAAGCCACTTGCTTGTTCAATTGCATCTGCCAATGAGCGCTGATCATGGTCCATGGGCTTACAGTACGTAGCTGCCCAAGCTGTTGTTCGATTGCGTCTGCCAACGAGTGCTGATCACTGTCCACGGGCTTACAGTAGCTGCCCAAGCTTTTGATGCTTTTGTAACCACTAACAAAAACGACCAGTGTGAAGACCAAAAAGACAGTGGGGTCCTGCTTGTACTGTCTCCAAATGCAACATTGCAGGTGAAGCTGAGCCACATGTTTTGAGTCAGCACCTGTATTACCAAACCAGGCGAGCAAGGCTATCTGGGTTCGTGTTGGCTCACTACAAGTAGCCTGCCTTTGCTCACTTGGTTGTAGCCTTATCACGAACAGCTACTAGTATAGTAGAGATTGGATTTAACGACATTGAAAAAGTAAACGCAAAAAGTCACTAAATCTGATTTGTCACTGAATCCAATTTGTCACTAAATTTGATTTGTCACTAAATCCGATATGTCACTAAATCCGATCTTGACCACTATCTCTTGAATATGCAGGTGTAACACCGCTAACTGTGGACACCCTCACAGTAAACACATTTTGACATATACAGTGGAGCCCACTTAACACGAGCAGGCCTAAGACGAAGTTTTTGATAACATGAAAGTACTCTCTGGTCCTGATTTTCCAAGTTGGGTTTCTGTACAAAAATGGGTTTTTTTTTACATGAAACAGATACGACAAAATTTTGGATATCACATAATAAAAGCAAAATCCCGTGTGCAACTGTGGCTGCTTAGCACGAAAAATGGCAGAACGGAAGAGGAAGCAAAAGTGTCTTTCCTTGCAGGAAAACTTGGAGATTCTTAAAGTCGTTGATAAGAGAGCAGAGCAGCATGGAGCTAAGTCAGTTATTGCCAAAGAATTTGGCATTTCAAGCTCCACTCTTTCAACTATAATATAGAGAAAAAATAGTGACTTCCTTTGAATCGTCTTCATTTGAGCAATCACGAAAGCAAATGCGAACAGCAGCCTTTAGTGATGTGGAAGACGGCCTCCTCGTGTGGTTCAAAGGCCTTCGGGAAAGGAATGCTTCAGTGTCTGGGCCAATTCTTCAGGCAAAAGCAGAGGAGCTTGCGAAAGAACTTGGGCATGAGAATTTTGCTTGCACGAATGGTTGGATCCATTATTTCAAAGTCCGCCATGTAATAGTTGAGAAGCAGGTGTGTGGAGAGTGGCACTGTGGATGAAGGTAACGTGGAGACTTGGCACTCAACAACCTTGCCTACTCTTGTGGACAGTGACGATCCAAAGAACATATTTAATGCCAACAAAACAGCATTGTTTTTTCAAATGCTACCAGACAGGACGTTGGCCTTCAAGAAGGATCTGTGTCACCGAGGAAAGTGATCCAAGGAGCGGATTACGGTGTTGGTTGGTGCCAATGCAGATGGCAGTGAGCGCCTGCCGCTGCTTGTCATTGGAAAATCCTGGAATCCAAGATGTTTCAAGAACATCTGATGGTTACCCGTTGAGTACACGTTGAGCAAAAAGGCATGGATGATGAGTGACCTATTCAGAGCATGGCTTTTGAGCCTCAATAGGAAATTTCAGGCCCAGGAGAGATCTATCTTGCTGTTTGTGGACAACTGCCCTGCGCACCCAGCTGTGAACAATTTGTCTCATATCAAAGTTATCTTTCTGCTTCCCAATGCGACTTCCCACTTACAACCCATGGACCAGGGTATCAACCAGTCCATGAAGGCTTATTACTGTGGTAAGCTTCTGGCCAAGATGGTTGCAGCCCTTGACAGCAAAACAGAGTTCAAGGTAAACTTGCTGGATGCTCTTCACTTGGTCCATTCTGCATGGAATGTGGTTAAGTCGACCATGATTTCCAACTGTTTCTGCAAGAGTGGTTTTCCTACCAGCCAAGCACCAACAGAGTCAGTGGCAGACACAGATACTGGAAAGGCTTCTGAGATGAGCAAAGTCACTGAGTCTCTAGCTGTTCTTCAAGAGAAGGGTGTGCAAGGGCTTGAAGGTGTTACTGCCGTTGGTTTTGTTGATGTTGACGCTGCTGCTGAGTCAAGTGGAGAGCAAAGCATCCAGGAAGTAGCAGCTCAACTGAAGGCACGGGATGCTGATGATGATGATGAAGACAAGGGCAATAATGATGGCAGTGATGCAACTCCATTAGTGCCACTGCCTGAAGCAGTGTTGCATCACGACTCTCAGATATTTCCTGATGACAAGATGTGACGGCAAGAAACTCCTTCACTTTCTGGATAGATTCGATATGTTCCTTGCTCAGGAAAGATGCAAAGTAGTCCACCAAACAGCAGTGATGGACTTTTTTACACCTGCCATCGAAGTGCCAGAATAGGCTGGTAGTTTAAAAATAAGTAAATAAAAAAAAAACACTTGCCTATTCCTTGATGTGCTCTGAAGCCATTCCATTGACTTGCTGTTAAAGAAATCAAGGTCTTTATTCCTCGTGGGATTTGTGTGCGTGTGTGTGTGTGCGCGCGTGTGTGTGTGTGTATCTACATGTGCATGTATATGAAACATGTTATTTATGTTCGGTTAGCATGAAAACTGTAAAAAGAATTTCGTCTTATCAGGATGTCCTTTAACATGAAATTCGGATAAGATGAAATAAGTACCCAGTCCCAGGCTTCTCGTGTTAAGAGGGTTCCACTGTAATTGCACTTTTAGCGTGCTATGTGTACACAAATTTATGGCATAGGGGTAAGCAACAAATTAACAGCATGGGAATAAGCAACAAATTAATAGCATAGCTGTTTGTGGTTTTCCAGTTGATTTATCACATACAGTACACAGCTGCACTCGATAGCTAACAAGCGGGCCAGGATTTGTGGGTACACTGTTCATGTACTGGTACTCACATGCAGGCTTACACATGACGTGAATCACCAGAAACATGCAACTCAACATAAATGTGCACATTTAATCGTGGCAGACACCTCAGATCTCAAGTACAAAACTTTGTGTCTGCCAAATGTCATTATATTCAACACAAGTTTAAACTTCTTGGCGCGAGAAGTGTGTCGCAAAATCTGATATGTCGTCACATTCAATGTCATTATAACCAATCTGAAATGTACACAACTGCATGCACAAAAGTTCCAGCTACAAGAAAAGTGCTGCTGCAAAGTGATCTGTTGTTAAAACTGAGGTTGTTAAATCCAATCTTTACTGTGGTAGAAATACTAGCCATTTCAGTTTGGAGCTAATATTAGTACACTAAATTATTCACCCTCAGCTTTATCGGTCCTCATAAAGGTCCTTGAATGAAAAGCCTCGGCATTTTACTTCCTCAGACTTTTATTCAGCGATAAAGCCTCGCGCTTGTAATTTCATGTATATTTAACTGTGCCCAGCGAGCAGTGTTACGATGAACAGTGGGTGCCAATCAGGCAGAGCATATGGGGTGCCGGAGAACTTAGGCGTGACCAGAAACACAGGGCACTCACTCTGTGATACTAGAAGGGCAGATCTTCACAAAACATGCCACTTTGCTGCTTGTATTCCAGCAAGCAACATCAGTTTATAGCTCGTATGCCATCTTCACCTATCCCACCCTCCCATCTAAAGGAGAAGTTCACCCAAAAAATGACCCACCCTGAGTTTTGCTCAAAACGGTTTCAATCCACCTAAGAACTCCACCAAACGAAGAGAAAGCGACGACAATCAGTCTAGGCGAACACAAGAGCAGCGCCAAGATTAAGTCTGTGCAATTGCGCAATCACGCATGACGTCACATGTGCTTAGCGTTGCCAAGAGTCGCAAGGCCCGGCTCATGACCTGTCTTCATTATCTGATTCTACTGATCTTGTAGGACAGGTCGTGTGGCTTGCTCTCTCTCTTTCACTTTATTGGAAGGATTGTTCCCCGTTTGCTAAGAATTTCTCGAGCTTTTGGTGTGAGCATGTTCAAGCAGAAAGCTCCAGATAGCATTGTGCCGTACAGGCTTGAGCCATTGGGTCCGCCAGAGACCGGAGGTGTCGTCAATTCAAGGGGCGAAGTTTTGCTGGAGTCTGCACAACAGGGACAACTAGCAAACACTGATTGGTGCAGTTGCAGAAGGTGTAGGAATCCTGTCCAGGAGGTGGACTGCTTGTGCTGCAAGGAAAGTTGCGCTGCAGTTGCCCTCAAGGGCTCTAAAGAATGCGTCACTCTTCACAACAACTTCGCACCTATGTGCCTCAATCGTTCCGTCTTTTCAGTTGCTCTGACTGCCTACAAGGAGTTTCAAAATCCTAAAACAGATGTTCATCTCAACAGGTACATAACATGATTTGCCGCATGCATGTCATGTTCATTTCAGTTATCTGAAAGGAAGATTTTATTGTTTCCAAAACAGGTCACTATGTCTGGCAGCCTACAGGCAGTTTATGTGGTGGGCCCATGGGAAGGGCAACCGACGGGTTATTCCTGCTTGTGAGGTGTCTGCTGTCAGAGCACAGTACCCAGAACACAGTGGTGTATACGTGGGATTTCATGAAGAGAAGGATGTTGATGAGCCACTTGCCAATTGGCCAGAGTAAATTATTTCAATCCTACTCTCTATCACCTCTCTGTTTCTCAGAGACCAACTCAGTCAACGTTTAGTAGCTATATAATTATGTGGTAGTTGTTTACCCATTCTCTTCTCTTTTCCCTGATATTTTCACGGGAGATAACCTTCATGAGACCGACAATAAAAGTGGTATAATTATTGCAACAGCTCACGAGTGAGCAGTTGCAAGCACACATGCACAAGACTTGCTACTTGCAGAGAGTGAGTGAGAGAGGAAGAGAGCAAGGTAGAGAGAGAGAGCGAGAGAGAGAGACGGAGAGAGAGACAGAGAGAGGGAGGGAGGGAGAGAGAGAGAGAGAAAGAGAGAGAGAGAAAGAGAGAGAGAGAGACCGGCAGACAGACAGACAGAGAAACAGAGAGTGAGAGATTGACTGTGCTACAGTCCAGTAAACAATCAAAGCCAATGCTAACCCACAAGTTGTGAATCTTTTCTTTTTTTTTAACAAGACAACTGAAAAAATGCAGACTGCCAAGGTGTGAAAGTAATCTTTATTCCAAAACAGAATTTGCCCCTTAAGCCCACCTAGTTTAGTGTCATATTAAAAGAGCAATTGAGCAAGCAGCTGATGGCAAGGAACGTAAAAGCACTGGAATGAAAAGCCTGTAAGTACAAGAGACAGGTGTCAAGTCTCAGGAAAAGTGCGAAATGTGGGTAGCAATAATTTCTGCCTTGTCAGGCTGTGGCTCTGAAGCAATATTTTCTGGAATTACATCTGGTACTCCTGGGTAGTTTTGGATGCACTGAGGTTGTCTTCCCTGAACCAACGCCAACTTTGTGCGATAAACCTCCTGCATCATGGCATGGAGAAAAGTTGTGCTCTTTTTGCGTAAACCTTCTTGGCAATCCATTGCCATTTTGCTTTAGGGAACACAATCTTCCACTGCAAGTTTCCATCTCTTGTGTGTGCTTGACTTCTGCCAACATTGTAATTATGGTTTAGTGCTGCCAATTCCTGCCTGGCCCTCATCCCAGCAAAGGAAAAATGGATGTGCTTAGGTGACCACACAAGTTGGTTGGAGTGGTACACCTCTATGCATCCTGTGTGAGCAAACTTGGACACTTTGCTCAGATCGAGCAACAGATTCTTGTCAGCAACAATCTTGCGGAGCCTGATGCTGTTGACCACCCCAGGCCAGCCACTGTGTTGTGCCATCATTGGGAAGCAGTGCATGACAACAAGCTGTGAAGGAGGTGGCACCAGTCCATGAGTGCTGGTTTGTAATGTGTTCCAGCAGAGAAAGCCATCTTTCATGCAGCTCAGTAGCATCTCCATGGCAAGAGCTTGCACACCACCACAAATGATTGGTGATGGACGGTATCCTGCATCTTAAAATGTCCATTTCTTTTTTGTGGTTGCCTTAGTGAGCTTCTTGACAACTGATTTGACAAAATGCCAAACATCAAACTGGTGCTCAATCCAGTCAAACTCACACTGCATCAAAGCCTTGACTGTTGCACTGTGGTCAGTTGCTAGCTGTTTAATGATGAATGGTGACTGACTGAGGTGGCTAAGAATGCGACAAAGACCTTCCCACTCCATTGCCGCACTGCTTTCAGTCATTGCCACGTGCATCAGTTCAAAGTCAAAGATGAGACCTGTTGAACAGTCCATTAACGTGTAAGTGCAGTACTTCGCCGAATACCCAGGGCTGTCACAGCGACCATCACCACAAAAATTCAGGTCTTCTTCTGTGGCCACCAGATGAACAGATGCTGCATGGTCTGTCCATGCTTGATAAATCACAGGGCACAGCAGCCTTTTCTGCACTTTGTAGTACGTTGTTTTTCCCATTACAACTAGGTTGAGCAAAGATGAAAAGAGCTGGAATGTGCTGAACAGGCATCCAGAAAAAAGAACAGCAGCGCACAGAAGTAGGTTGCCAACAGTCGGCTGACTTTTCCATACTGCCTGATGGCCCTTCTCACAAAAAGTGGTAACAACAAGCAAAGATCCCTGGGTAGACTTGCACTTTTTCTTACAGGTGCACCACATTGCTGGTAGCAGTGGAAAAGCCTGTCCAATTTTCCTTCAAAAATGAGAAATTTCCTGTCATACACGGGATCATAATCCTCGTCATCATCACTGCTGAAGTTTGTTTCCTCACCGTCTGAGATACTGTCAGAATCATGTGGAAAAAATGTGCTGTCTTCATCGCTATTGCCATCATCATCTGAGTCGAAATCTTCACACAGATCATCTGATTCAGTTACCGACACATCAGAATCAGCATCAGACTGTACATATGCATCTTCCTGGATGGTTTCAGTATCAGCAGGGCAGGAAGCTCCATGGCAGTGCACGCAATGCTGCTCCAAAGTGTTGTCCACAGCAGGTTGATGGTCACTTGCAGCTGGAATGTCCTCAGCGTTAGCATCAACATCCATGTCCGAACTCGCATAGCTGCCCATCGGCTCCTCATGATCTGTGCTCCTTGGCGGAGAGTGTTGAATCAAAGAAGCAACGTCATTGGAGTCCGATTCGTCGTCAACAATGCTGTACTTCCTCTTCAGATACAACAACTCACAGCAGTGGGTGGCTCCAGTGTTACTGCTCAACGAACAGGCAAACAAAGTGGGAACGGCCCCTTTGACAAGCTTCTTTCCACAGCGCTTTTTGGTTTGCATCAAACCAGCAGCAACAAACTCAGCAGTGAAATTTCACGGAAACATTTTTCCTCAAAATGAGCAGAGCACAATCTGTCTGTCGGTCTTGGCTCAAAAAAACGAAGAGACAATCCTTTGCGAGTTCCACGAGCAACACGATTCATCGCCTCAACCCACCTCCGTCGTAAATCTCCATCCCGCAGAAAAGTAAACCAAGACAGCGCCTTCCCTTCCACAGTTGAGGTGTCGTTTTCACAACCGGGGGCACAGCAGCGAGCCATTGTCAGAAGCGCAACACGAACACCAAGCACAAAGAGGAAGAACTACAAACAGCTTCACGCTGAACCACTCAGACGTCCATATGAATATGTAGTGTGGACCAGTCCATGGCTTGGTAACACTAAGCACATGTGACGTCTTGCGCTCGCCTAGACCAATTGTCGTCGCTTTTTCTTCGCCCAGGGGAGTTCTTAGGTGGATTGAAACAGTTTTGAGCAAAACTCAGGATGGGTCATTTTTTGGGTGAACTCCTTTAATAATTTCTGCATGGCATTTGGCAGCTTACTCTCAGCTACCTTATGATCTGTCAATGTCCATGGTCATTAGCTAGGATACTTACTCTATAGGAATGACACCTAGGCCTAGTTGTGGTGGGGGACAGTTGGCATGACCACTGACCGGGAAGACGAAACTTTGTTTCTAGGCATGAAGAACACAACCCAACAACCCTCCCTTTACTGCACGCTTAGCTGGCGCGGCCATGAGGGGTGCACGCTGCTGCCTAACCAGGGCAGGTAGGGCTGCTTAGAGCTGCTGACCTTGACCAGCTTCCTATGGGGTCTCCTGGAGGCCTCTGACTAGGGTTGACTGCGCTCCCCCAGTCAGAACCTCTGTTCCTAAGCTGCATCCTTGTTATGCTCACTGATCCCCGCCCCAAGGCTGCCAAAGGTGTGCGAGCTGACATAAGTTAATCGTTGACTTAAAAATAATCACTAATAAATTTTGCCACAGTGCAGTGTGGCTGTCAGTCGTGGTGCAGCTCAGCTGCAGCCTTGTACTAGGATATCTACTACATGTAGTAGTTTACTAAAATAAAGAAGCCACCTCAATGAGGTCGAGAACAATTTCTAGTAAATCTACCATGAGCTACACAAGCAGTGCACTACAAAGGTGGACTTTGGAAGCTGTACTGTGAGTGTAATAATGCTACTATATGTAGTAAAGTCACTACCAGACAGAAGTTATGGTGCTAGTGTAGTGGCAAGTACAACATTGTAGACCAATTCTAGTAGGCATGTAGCATGTTGTGGTGGTCATTTTATAGTGGTATACATGGCTGGCCATCCACAGATGTTCCTTACACAAGTGCTAGGTCGCCCAGTCTCTTTGCGTTTGCTCATTACTGTTTTGTCTTAGTTCTGTCCCACCACAACATCTATCACAAAGTATGTCTTGCCTTGGTCATCGCTGCATCCTGCAGAAGACCATAAAAAGGAACTGTCTGTAGGGACAGCTGCAGTTGCACTTGTGCTTACTAGTAGCAATGAGGGACAGTGGAAATGAATGTCCACCGCTGTGTAGGAAGATCAGGCAGCATACCCTCCTGCATGGCAATAAGAGTGCAGTTGAGAAATTTCCCTCTGAGCTTGGTCACCATGTTGCTGAGTCTAGTGCACACAACTTTAATCAAAAGCTGCCATCTCAACTCCGGGGCAGATCCAAAGGGACCTGAATGAGCTTCACGTTAAAAAGCAGATGGTGAGGACGCCCGTTTTTGCTCCCGGTGGAGATCATCAACTTGGTTAAGCAGCAGGTCTTCAATTTGGGAACTTCTGGGCCATCAATAAATTCCAAAATAATGTTAGCTTAATTCTTAGTCCTTCTGTGGGGACAGAGAGGCAATGGTTGGGAATTGAGAATTTGTTTGGCTTGTGCATTTGAAACATCTTTGCCTGCCACCGCTGTGAGTCAGTGAGAACACCCATTGCTGCTCCTGGTGGAGATCATCATCTTGGTTAAGCAGCTGGTCTTCAATTTGAGAACTTCTGGGCCATCAATAAGTTCCGAAATAATGTTAGCTTAATTCTTAGTCCTTTCATGGTGACAGAGAGGCAATGGTTGGGAATTGAGAATTTGTTTGGCTTGTGCATTTGGAACATCTTTGCTTGCCATTGCTGTGAGTCGATGTTGCAGAAGTCAGGGGAGCACTGTATAAAGGTCCCATATATTGCACCTGGCTGTAGTGGTTGCGTCCAGCCGCTGGAAATTTCTGTGAACAGTCCATTCAATGAAGCGGCATGTTGGGGAATGGTATGCTTCTTCTTCTTCTTCTTCTTCTTCTTCTTCTTCTTCTTCTTCTTCTTCTTCTTCTTCTTCTTCTTCTTCTTC
>JAOWAW010103293.1:4578-14932 GCA_028565695.1 Nicola tetela
GCAGATCTGTCTCAGCAAACCCCGATAACTGCTGGACAAGGTTCTCACAATACTCACACTAGGAAAAGCACTGTGAACGGGAAATAGCATCGGGATTCTCCGCCATCCAAGCTACCATCAGTTGATAAGAATTGATTACTGCTATTTCTAGCATGTCATAAAAAAGGATCTTGGTGAATTTTTTTGAGCGGCGAAGATGGCATCCAGAAGCTAGTTGATCAAATATGTTGACATCACCCATGAACTGATTGTAGCTGTGGACAGCTAGAGGCTTATTGAAGAAGTGCTGCTGCCAAGCTCCATGCACCTTTATCATCTGTGGAACAGGTACAAAGTCCGTTGCTACATGAATAGTGGACAAAACAGTGACAGCACGCTTGTCAAGCCACTGTACGTAGATTACCCTTCCCTCCCGTTCATAGCGTGCATCCCCTCGGTTGCCATGCCACTGAGCGGCATGTCTTGACTGCCTTCAGTCATTCAGGGAAGCAAGCACGATTTGAGTTGACTGTACCCACTAGGCGAGCTCTACAGTTTTGTAAGGACAGCGCCAAAGCCTGTGAGGTGCAGTAAATGTCCATGTACAGTTCAAAGCCTTGTTGAGTATATGGCTGCATAAGCCGCATGACCAAACTGTGTGTGATGCCGTTCTCCCCTGGTGGTTCAGCTTGCCCAGTGTACCGTTCAAAAGTGCAGTTATAGGCAGTTTCAGAGTCACATAGAGTATAGCTCTTGAATCCCCATTTTACAGGTTTATCCTTGACGTATACTTTCATCAGATGGCGACCCTTGAACGAATCATTCGCTTGTCAATACTAATTTGTCTATGTGGCTGCCAGTACAGAGAACACTTTTGACGTAGGTTGTCATAAAGAAACCGTACCTTGCTCAGGCGGTTATTTGCATCACCAACAGCTGGCTGAGAACACTGGAAAAATGACCTGATAGCTCGAAAACATGCTCTGGATAGAATGCCACATGCCCACAGACCATGGTAGAGGGTTTTCACACTCCAGTACTTGTTCACATCTGGCACACAGACAAGGCTGAAATACAGCAACAGAGCAATGAAAGACTGCATTTCAGGATTGGTGCATTCTCTCCAAGATCTGTCAGGAAAGGCTAAGGAGGGATGGTCCAATGTGTGCATCCATGCATAGGCGTTTGTGAAAGCCACCAGCGTGGTGATGACATCCACGGAAAAAATAGCTGAAAAAAATCCATCTTCCGCTCTGGATGGAAGGGAGGTGAAGTCCAGGTGGCCGGTTAGGTTGGAAGTCAAACTGCTCTTCAGCAACATCAGGGTTTTCCCACTCAGAGAAATTTTCACGGACATTTGCACCACCCCTGCATCCTCTTTCCCTACCATGTCCACATCCTCTCCCGTGACCACCTCGTCCTAATCCTGCACCCCTTCCATGTCCTTGCCCTGCACCCACTCCTCTGCCTCTTCCATGTCTGCCACATGCACCCCTTCCTTGACCACGGCCGTGTCTTTGTCCTATACATCCTTGGTCTTCATCGGTGCTCTCTTCGTAACTACCAGCATCTGAAGATGCATCACTCTGTGTGTGCGGGTCGTCAACAAAACTCTCGTCGTCAGCACTAACTTCTCTGCCATCATTAAATTCACTGTTGTCAGTTGAATTTCCTTTGCTTAACAAGGCTAGCTCCTCTTCATCACTAAAATCTTCGGACAGACTGGAAATATCATTGTCATCAAGCACAAAGTAGGCCTCCAAAGCTTCGTTGGTGTCCATGACGAAAGTGTGCAGAACTTGCAGATTGACCAACTTCTGCCTCTCACACATATGATTTTTCAAATACAAGCATACTTGTTTCTTGGTCACCATAGCTAGCCTTCTACTCAGACTACTCTCTAAACATGTAATTTTGCTGCTGAATGCATAAAAATTTGCGCTGCCATGGCCCTACGCAAATACGTTGTATACGACGTATTCAAGTACATATGGCCTACAAAGGTTAAGACTCACTTTTCCATAGGAAACATAGAATTGATAAAATACTGTATTTCTGGAAATAAGCCCTGTAGAGCTTATTTTTTTCTGACCCCACCAAGGGTAGGGCCCTATCAGAGAACGGAACTTCAAAAATGAGAGGCATAACATTTCAGCAAATTTTTCCACAAAATCTTCAATCTCAAGTGCACCATCCGTGCATTGTCCCCATGTCACCATGACCACAATTCCTTTCAAAATACCAGCACATGTACATGTACATGTACAACATTGGTATTATAATTTTCTTCATCTTTGTGCCAATTTAAGTTGCAGAACTATACGTCATCCATTGTGAACCACAAAAAAAGGAGAGAGAGACAGAGAAGCAGACAGAGAACCAGGGCAAACTTCAAAACAAGACTTATGATTGATTAGAACAGTTCTATGCACACATGTGTATAGATGCACATGATGCAACTAGCCCCGCAGGAGTTATTTTCAGGCAGCAGTTAAAATGTTGCCACAGGATTTTTGGTGGGGCTTACTCCATGGCAGTGCTTATTTCAGGAAATATGGTACTCATTGACTATCAATCACAAACAGATCTACGTTGTAGTGGCAATGTCAACAATGACCCATCCTTACCTCTTTATAAAGACAAGATAAATAAGTTTCTTCAACCTCACAACAAACACAAATACATACCTCTGAGTGTTGAAGCATGTACAACAGAAAATCATAAATGAGTTGCCAGCTAGCTCATTCAAGATGTAGACAAGATAGCAGTCCTGTAGAGAATGATAAAAAAAAAAACATGAACTGTTACATCTATGTAAAACAGACCAACACTTTAAAAAAGTTCCCACACAAGAGCACAAAAGAACATATAAGGTTAAAGAAATAGGAATCAAGTTCTCTCCAAATTGCCATTGCTCAAATTCAAATTTTTTCCTAGGTGAGATAACACATATAACTCTTGTTTGTTGTCTTTTCTACAGGTCAAGAAAATCTTGCAGTTGTGTGCAATGCCTACTATATGACTTGGACTCCTCACCCTAACAAATCACCAACTGAGAAAAGAGATCCTCATGGATTGACAAGACCAGAAAGCTCACCATCATATACCATAAATTCTCTACTTAGTGCCCAGGTGCTTATTAATTTCAACCCCAAAAATCCAGTGGCCCTAAAGAGAGGCAGGTGCTAAATTTTTCATTCTATAATTTTTTTCATCAATCTTCCTGGCAATATTCTTACTAATCACCAGCTTCCTTGTTGACATAGTTTTGATACCTGTCATTTTCGTTTTACAAAGCCACGATGGCACTCTCTGCATTCATCCATGCTGTGTGTGTTTTTATTATGTGTTGTTCAAGGGCAGCAGAGCTTCCCTAAAACTAGGGGCAGGGCAACTTTGGCAAGTCACCTCAACTTCGGACAGCCAATGCTGCTACGCTAGAATGAGTAGCTGGTGCTATCATCAGCAAGATTTGGCACACAGGTTTTTTGGGGAAAAAATGCATAGAGCATGTCATTGGTTACAACTGGGTGTATGCATCAGTTTTTCACAAGCCTACCTGTATGTGTTACAACTGGTAGTGACCATGTTACAGGTTTCATGAAATTGCTACTGGTAGACCAGAGCCATGTGTTGGTGAATCACCATTGAGAGACAAAAATAGAGCGGTTGTTGTCAGTTCCTTCATTTTTTGATTGGCGGATTCGTTTGTGCCTGATATGGCAACCTGCAATACAGCAACCAGTGCAGAGTCAAAATGGCATGTTCTTTTCTGATTGAGTTCCATGATTTCTCCCTTGGCTTTTTTTTCCATTGAACTTGCTTCTTTTCAACTACCAGCAGTTTGAAGGACAAAACTCATAACCAGTTGGCGATGGTGAGAGTCGCTGCTGTGGATGATTTGGCTCTGCCCTGTTCAGTCTGCGGTCACAGTGAAAAGGTGTTTGACTGAGACTGAAGTATGGCCACTTGTTGCGGAACAGATGGCATCCTACAATCAGAAATTTGCTTTTGATGAAGGAGTGAAGAAGAGGAAGAAGACAGCTCGTCCATTTTGAGACAGAGTGACGAGACTGTTGGATGCGTGGAAAAAAATTAAGAAAATGTGGCAAAGCAGTAGGTGGTTTTATTTTCAGCGGAATCAAGGCAGTCCATATATTTCCATAGAATTGAAAGGGTTTTTCTTGCTGTTTGCTTGAAGGAGCGGCACAGAAGAGGAAATAATGGAGAGGAGTAACTTGCTTGACGATCTCTTACAAGTTTGAGAAGTACTGGGCAGGCAGAAAGAAGGAAAGGCTGTAGCCAAGAAAAAAGACGTCAGAGAAAAATCAGTTATTGCCCAGATGTGTTCAAACGAATGAAATGTCTGAGCCAAAGGAAACGGGCAACTTTGGTTGATTGTGAGTCTCCACACCAGCTGTACATCCAGCCCCAGTTGTTCTTCTAGTCCTAGTGCTTCTAGCCATAGCTCGAATACCAATCCTGGGATTTGTGTTCAATCCAGTGAGAGGGGAGGGACATCCGATGGACAGCAATAAGTGTTTTTGTTTTTTTTCCTTGTTTACCTGTTTATTTCAGTTTTCTTTTGTGACACAAGTTTGCAACAGGTTTTGCTCTTATAATAACTTACTGTAATCCCAGATAATTTAGGTAGCATACAATTTTCAGTACAGTGCAAAGCAGCTGTTTCGGTGCAATTTTAAATTTGGTATGAGGACTAGGAGGGCTTCATCAGTACATGTATGTACTGGGAGATAAACACCAGGTCGAGATTAAATTTAATAAATTTGGTCTCCTACCAAATTTACCGAAAATTTCTCACTACCGAAATTATCTGGGATTACAGTACTTTATTGATACTAAATAGTTTTATTGACACAATTCTCTCCTTGATGCAAGTTTATTCTGTTGACCCAGATATATTTTTGATGACAATAAATTCTTTTCTGTCTAGTTTACATGATTATTACATCATAAATAACCTTTGTTGATCTTAAGTTTTATTTGCTTTGACAGATAAAGATGACTTCCTGCTCAATCCTGTTGCTGGTGGGGTACCCTCCATCATCTCAGACCCTGACACCTCTCACCACCTCAAAGGACAAGCCACCCACCAGAGAAGGTGCTTTGAAAAAGAAAGCCACAACGGTGGAGCTTTTCCAAGAGAAGGTTGATAGAGCAATGACTTTGATTGAAAAATACCTTAAACTTAGAGAGAGAGCTTGCTCTTCAAGAGAAAAGGTATGAGGACGAAAGGCATGAGCAGTCCTTACTCATAGAGCCTCTTTTTAAGTCTTAAACAGAATAAGTGATCTTTACATTTGTTTATATGTCTGTCTGTCTCTTCGAAAAACAGTCTTCTCCTCTCCTCATCATGCCTCCATTTGCAGTTCCAAATATTCTTCTAGGTCAGAAGGATAAGGATTCATTTTTGGTTTGGGAGGTGTACAGGCACATATGGCACTTGGCCAAAAGCACACCCACAAAATAGAGGAGGCTGCCAGGTCGCAGATACAGTTTCTGATCATTTTTGAAATCAAGAAAAGCAAAAATATTTGTAACCTTGCCGAATTCTCATTTACCACATTGACGAACTAAGCTCATCATGCAGTTGTGAAAATGCTCATCTGGAGTCAGCTGGGCACCTTGGAAAGGGGACATCAGGTTGACACAGAGGGGGTAGTCGCTGTCTCCATATAAACAGTATGTACCACCATCGGGATTTGGAGCACAATCCACCAACTGCTACACGATCTGACTTCTTTAGCATTGCACAGTTGTGCCTCTTCTCTCCAAAGGACCCACACGGTTTGAAATGATCCCACAAGGTGTTACCACACTTTGAAACTTCAGGCAATGGATACTTCTATGGCCACTAAAAAAAGTTTCTGCTCTTGGCTTGGACAGCAAATCCGTTGTGCTGTGCTGTCAATGAATCCAATAACATTGTAATATGGTGCTCTTCACCTGGAAAAACAGCCTCTGCCATTCATCCAAGGCATTCTGGAGAAAACCAAGGCTGACCTAGATTCTGCAGAAGGTTATGCCATTTGTTGTAAATCAATTCGGCCATGGTATTTATGTAGATGCTCAATACACTTTTTTTGGATGTCCAAAAAACATCCTCCAGATCATAAGTGTCCAGGATACACAAGGATACGTTAGGCAGCGAAGGAGAATGCACAAACAGTCCATGTTACGCCACTGCATCCTCCAATGGACCTCTGGTGATGTCAGGTATTCAGAGAGCTTGTTTCAAGCACTCCATATCACCCCTTTGAAAACGAAAGTTCTCGACCCATTAAACTTCCATGAGGTCAGACAAAGATGCAGAAAATTGTGGTCGCTCAACATTCAGAATCAAAATCACTCCCTCCAAGTCCGCCAGGTACTTCACAAGAATCTCACAAGTTTTAAAATCCCACTCTAAAACATCCTCAGAAGCTGTCTCCATTTCAAGGACCTTATAAGCTGTGATCCATAGCTAGTGTAATTCTGCAGCATGTCATCTCAAAAAAATGTGAGAAGACAATTCCAAGAGATGACCGTAACAAGAAATAGAAAACTTTGAATCGAAGTGAACTAGAAGAACTGTGGCTGTGAAGGCTCACCAGTGCCATTTTTTTCACCATGGTAACTCATGTCTATCAGCTACAGGTTTCATCACATAAGCCAAACCAATGTCTGGGCCGGCCCACTACATGTTTCACACGTAGCAATCTACGTGTTTTGCTACACGTTTCACCTGTATGCCAAACCTCCCTATTATACTATGCA
The DNA here is from genome assembly GCA_028565695.1 of Nicola tetela. Classification (NCBI taxonomy): domain Eukaryota; kingdom Metazoa; phylum Porifera; class Calcarea; order Clathrinida; family Clathrinidae; genus Nicola; species Nicola tetela. Next base: position 11,335 of record JAOWAW010103293.1, read on the forward strand.
ATGCCCATGCATGAGGAGTTGGTAGGCGTTGGCTTTTTTCAAAGCACACAATTACAAGGCACAAAATGGAGGCCGGCACTAAATAGCGACTTTATGGTACCCAAACAACTGAAGTGGTAGAGAAAAAGAGAAGAGGAAAGAGAAGAAATAGAAAAAGAGACATACCTTGAACTTGTTAGGTATGAAGAGCATGGTTTGCTGCAGCTTCTCAACAGTGGTGTATCTGACAACAGCAATCAAAATCGCAGTACTCAGAAGACAGCAAATGTATGGGATGCATTGCCAACACCTGCTTTGCAAGTTCAGACGAATAACAGGGTAATCACTCAGTCAGTCAGACGAACGAGATTCCTATAAGCAAACATCATTACTGGGAAAAGAGTTTTCGTAAAACAGTTTATAGTCTTACTTGGTTGCAACTTCAACCTTGACAGGATTGCGCAAAGAGGCACGCTGCAATTTCTTCACCTAATTGCAAGGGAGACAAAGGAAAGGGGAGTAAGTGAAAAGAGAGACAACTGACATCAGCAAATCATGATACCAAAACTCTACAAAATGAGGACAAACCTTCTTGGTCATGGTTGCTGAGAAGAGATAAGTGTTTCGCTCGCGAGGAATGACTTTCAAGATTTTGTCCACCTGTTCAAAGAGAACATCACTTCTGTGAGCACATGCAAATTATGTGTTAATCTATTTCAAAAGGACATGAACACACATGTACACAAACCTAAATATCATGCTGCCCAGATCAATCCCATTGTCCACATTTGCTATAAAATGTGAGAATTTAATGTTTTCTTCTGACCCACCTCCACTTCAAAGTCCATGTTAAGAATGCGATCAGCTTCGTCCATCACCTGGGTGTTGACATACACAAAAGAGCACAAGGGACAAGTCCAAATTTAGTCAACAGAAACTTACCAGAACTATCTTTTTACTTTCTCTGGACAGCTCAGGTGATTCAGAGGACAATCACTCAGTCAGTCAGACGAACGAGATTCCTATCAATGAAACATCATTGCTGGTGAAGAATGCCTTACAAGGGCAAGGAAGCTACCCGGAATACTATGCAAGAGTTAATCACAAACTTAAGAAACTGGACAACGAAAAGACAAGAATGGAGGGAGCGAAATCACTCACAAGAAACTTCAAGGAACGCAGATTAAATCCTTTGGTATTTTCTAAGTGGTCAACCAGACGACCAGGAGTAGCTGCAAGCAAACAGCAGTTGCATGTACACTTAGGCATGCTGAACTTAAAAGAAAAAAAAAGAAAAGAGAAGAAAACAAAGGGCACCATTCTGCAATTCTGCAGTCATTCCCACTTCCCATAGGATTACTTGCACTTAGGGTGTCCTCACATTGCATAAAAATTAGCCATAGGCAGTGGAGTCACCAAGCAACATGATGTGCTCGTCACATGACCCCAAAACGCCAGTTAGCACTTGTCAAAGAAAAGATAAACGTTGATATGATGCATCAAGGGGGGGGGGGGGGGTGGGGCGGTTAGACTAAAACAGTGAATGAAGGCACGTTTCATTTGAATCTGACCAAATGGGGCGGCCATGTGCATATCCTAACCCTAACCCTAACACATTCGTTGCTATGGGATATGGTAGTTCACATTCAAACGAAATACAACTTCAGTCTCTGTTTTGTTGGTGTTGGAGGGGTGGGGGTGGGGGTGGGGGGTCAAATCGGTAAACCACAGGCACTGTATGGCTGTGAAAGCAGAGGAACTAATTACTAATTACAAAAAAAAAAAAAAAGTACTTTACGTATGACACACAACAGCAACCTCTTAATCATCATCATGTTTGCTTTGCATCACCACATGTCACACATGTTTAATTCCTCAATGCAATTTCCATTCCTATAACAAGCACCCTTGACGTGTCGAGCACCTAGCAAAACCCAATCAGTGTGAGTACGCATGAAAGTAAACACTTGTTTACTGTCTGGCATGTGACTGTCATGTGAGTTTACTTTGATGCAGTGTGAGGATGCCCTCAGCAAAGATACCCTAACCACAATACAAAGGACACTGTGTCTTGAAAAAGATGATCAACCAGGGTCATTTTGTTGAATTGCAAAAGAGAAATTACCAACTTTCATGGAAAGAGCAATATCAGCCTCGCTGTTCTCAAAGGCAAGTTGCATTACACAAAATGCCAGAGGCTTCACTGATGAACTATTGGCACTTACCAACTAAAATGTGTGGCTTCTTTGCAAGCATGATGGCCTGTGTGGCCATGTCTAGCCCTCCAACAATCACTCCTGCAGAGAAAAAGAAAACGCATGCAAAAGTAGTCCATCAAACACCTATTAATAATTCCCTATCTGCCATAACTTTGACTAATTGAAGGATCATACAGCTAAGGTAAAGTAATTCTAGACATTCCAAGAAATTGCAGCTATGCTCCTTGCTTGTAAGCACTTTCATGTGTACCAAGGGGTGGTCGCTGGTTTTACTGTGCACTGGTGGCCCACAGGCAGTAATCAACAAAAGACTAGGCAAATCTGTAGCTTCTGTATGATTTTCAGTTTAATTATTAATCTTCTTTATGCACAGCGTGCTTATTGTCAATAGGGAGGGCTAGCATACGGTCACTGACGTTATTTCGGAGCATTAACATACCCACACAGGCACATAGCATAAAAATGTAGTATTCATGGCAGTAGTTATCTGAAAACCATTATGACAATAACCTTATCTTGGCCTATTCTGCTAAGTATTCAAACCATGCACAAGTCTGGGAGCCACTGGGCATCTTTGATTATGCACTTTGATTCGAATCAGAGTTGAATCACATGCGAATCGTACGCCTTCGATTTTTTTGATCCAAATCAAAACGTGTTTTGAGTCGGATCAACCGAATCAGTTGGATCATATACTGGGATATGATCCAGCCAATCCGGTTGATCTGAATCATGCTGGTGCCAGCGTGGTGCGGCCTGCGCCATTTTTTCCATGGGAACGAATCAAAACAAAGCTGCACATTCAATTTGTCCAAGCCATTGATTCAAATCAGGTGGATCATTATGATTCGGATCGAGCATAATCAAAGATGCCCACTGAGAAGAGAGCTGGTAAGTATTCAACACCCCCATCCCCCACATTAACATGTATCACAGTGTCTCTGCGTGTGGCTTTTCACAAGCACCTCACTAAGACATATCTGTAGCCAAGTTCACCATCAAAGTAAATACTGAAATACCGGTTCTTCTTGAGAACACTGCCGGTACAAGTTTTTCTCTTTGAAGGCATTATGCTAAACCAGATCACTCTCCAGTTCATTGTCAAAATCAACTTCAAAAATCTCAGACAGCCTGTATTTCTAACATGGAACGTCTTTAAACACTATCGGAACTTTGATCTCCATAAGAAATCCCAGCATGCTAAATGTTTGGTCGCCACATGAAGTCTATTTTAGAGAGATGAGTGTATGCTAAACGCATCAGAGAATAACGTAAACAACAAAAAAAAAACCTTATTGCCAATGATGATCCTCTAACCTTTTCTAATGCCAACCGTTTTCTTGTTGTGTGAACAAACTCTTTAAAATTCGATACACATGCGCGCACCCCTCCCCCCCCCC
>JAOWAW010103315.1:5956-26653 GCA_028565695.1 Nicola tetela
CTTGAGACATCATGTCCTTCCTGAGCACCCATCACTCATCGGTTTTTTTCGTAAGACAGATCAGCAGAAATGCCTCTTGCTTCATTGGACATAAGAAAGACAAGGGAGTACTGTTGACACCTAAGTAACATGCATTCACACTCTCAGTGCAATAGTATAAGTATCTCTAGCCTTCTGTACTCCCTGGTCTTTCTTATGACTGATGAAGCCAGAGGCATTTCTGGTGAAACGTCTCATGAAAAAAGTTCCTTGTGACTGGTGTGCTGGGAAATCCTCTTGATGTTATGACTACTCAATCAGGATCTCTGCATGATCAATGCACTATAGACAGTGAGTATAGTATGTGTGCAGCTGACCGTGCCCCATATCATGCATGTGTGCTTGGCCTGTGCAATGAGCGCTGTACTGGGCCATGGGTGCAATGATTGCTTCATAAGCCCCAGGCACGTTACCCTCAGCCATTCCTAGTCAAGCTCATGCTTATCAAGGTCTCTGATCTCAATGTTAAATGGACACTAGATCATGTCATCACAAACAAATTTGTGTCAAACCCCCTCCCCCATACAAATCTCTTTGTCTGTGATCTGCAGACTTATGGCCCCTAAGTAGAATTTCCTAACAAAATTTCAGCTTCTTTATTTACAGTCTCTTTTGGCCTCCAAAAGCCTAAAATTAATTGAGGATGATTTTTTCCCAACTTACATACTACACCATTTAAATTGGCATTTCCACACAGTATGGCAGAAGGCTGAAATAAAACAAGGCAGAAGTGTTCAAAGTGGAGAAAGGCTGAATTTTCGTAATTTGCGGTTTTAGGTGTGTATCCCTCAACCCTACTAGTATTTCAGCCATCTTTCAACCAGTTTTCAAGCAGTTTTTTTTGTTTGAAAGACCATGTGTGGCAAGAGCAGTAATTTGCTGTCCTGCAAAAGAATTTCAATCACTGATTCATGGGAAGTTGAGATAAACTGCAAAAAATGCTCTATTTTTTAAGAGTTGTATTGCCTGAATGCTATAAGCTGCTGGTAAAGTTACACCGTCAGATGTTGCCTTAGGAGCCTGTCTACAAAATGGTGTCTTGGATTAGTGTTTTTTCGTTCCACTGTTGCACAACAGCTGTTTAATGAACAACTATGATTTTGGCGTTTTTTACAACTTTGACCCTCTAAATATTTTAGACAAGAGTGAATTTCAAAAATAGCTAAAATTTCTTTTTAGACAAAGGCCTCAGGAAGGTGCATGTCAATTTTCATAGTGATAGCTCATTCAGAGCGCAAGAACAACTCTTACAAGGTCGCTGGAAGGTAATCCGAGAAACAGCACTTTTCTTTCACAGCTGCAAAGCCGCTGACTTGGCTGGGACATCAAGCAGCACCTCTTCACTGTGAGATAACCTCATTGTTTCACATGACTCACTTGCAGTGTGGGACTAGTGTGGGCAGATTGGGTGGGTATCACCTTGGCCTGGCGATAACTTGTGGCTTCAGCTAGTCCTAGCCCAGGGTTGCCACATGCTCCGAAAAATGGCCCCCGACTATTGGCTCTGAAACATGGCTAATTGTGCTCTGATATTGCGTTACTAACTTACTAAATGATATCTTTCATTTGGGTGGATTTCAGGAAATTTTATTCAAAAACCCTAAAATTCACATTTTGGCCTGTGAAGTTTGAAATTTTCTGGGAACTATTCCCCTGGGGCCCCTAGAGAGGTTGAAGCTCCAATTTTCAACCCAAAAGGTGTGGCAACCCTGCTAGCCCCAGGTCTGCATACTGCTGCCAACACGTGCTTGTAGGAAATCCAGTTGATCAAAGATCCAGACAAAACTGATCCCAGCAGCACTGACCAGCTTCCATGTGTGAGTGCATGCACAAATGTTTTGTGGTGTATATTTGTCTTGCCACTGTTGCCTGAAAAAATCATGCTGAAGGTTAGAAAGAGGTGGGGCATTGCCCTGAAGCATTTTTGTGAAGCATGCGAGGAGACTAGTCTATACCCGTAAGTGCGACCTTGAGTGATTGCTAAACTAAGCTGATGGAAAGTTCCATATCGCCTAGTCACATAGACTGTGGGTCCGCCTTGGCAGATTGCTTAACATCTAGTCTCCATACCCATGAACACCACATCTGGCAGCCTTGTGACCTACGAAGGGAAGCGCTTGATGCTTGAAAGTTACAGTGAAAACATGCAAACAGTAAATCAGTAGCTTAACAACGTGCAACGGTCAACGGACTCCAAAGTCAACCACTGTGCTCAAACTATCGTTTTCAGGTTGCTTGCGACATCATGTCTTCATAAGCACAGCGCTCATCACAAACAACTTGAAAACAACAATACATGGCAGAATACTAGTAATGTGGTATCTGCATCTGGGGCGGCTTGCTTCGTGCCTCTTTTTTGGGCTTTCTCCAAGGCTGCTATTTTTGGCTTGCATGGAGCCAGCGGCACAAAATTGCATCAAGAGCAGCATAACGCCTGATTAATCCGACAATCTTTCTCCTCCTGTTTCTCTGCTTCCCCTTGGACATTTTTTTAATTTCATGCAGTTTTTGCCAGACAGTAGGGCATTCTATCCTCTTTCACCAGATATGGAAAACGGAAAAATGCCTAGCGCATCCAGTTGAGGGCTACACACCCTCTTAAACTTAAACTTGTCTGTTTAGCTTTGAAAGAGAAATTATAAGTTGATCTTCAACATGTTCTTGTGCAGCCCCCACTACCGTATGCTGGCAGTGAAGATGAGGAAGAAGTTCCTCAAGATGAGTTGGAGACTTCTGCATTGTTGGTCAGTCTCTAAAGGCTAAAATTTTCGTGCTCAATTCTTTGGTTTCCGATAATATTCTCACTAATTTTTGGCTTAAGGTGTGCTGTGAACTAGAGCCTGTGGTTATGAGTGCCTACCTGATTCGCCAGGCCTGAAGAGACTCTTAGCAACCTTTCTCTTTCTCACTATCTTTTTCATTTTTCCTCCCACTAATAGCCTCTGTCTGCATTCCTGCTTTTTTTTGTAACATATTCACCCTTTGCCTGTTTGCAATCTTGTGTCTGTTGAAGGAAGCAGATCGCCTGGCAGCAGCAGGAAGAGGAGGAGCACTATCATCAGAACCAGCTGACTCTGATGGTTTCGCTCTCACTTCAGACTGGAGTTCTCTCTTGCAGCCTGGTCATGTTCAGGTTGTTCCCTATAAACAAAGGCTAGCTCTGGAAAATGATCTTTACTTTGTCCCAAGTAGTGATTATGGTAAGAACTGTGCATCTTCTTTCTCTTCCTTCCCCCTTTGAACTCTTTCCCTTTCTTTTCTTTCTGTCCCTCACAAGCAAGGGGTGTGTTAAGTACAGTTTTTTGTTTCTTGAATTTTCACAACCCTTTGTTGTGCTAGATTTCCGTTTCTCCTGTGAAATTCCCTGCAGCCATCTTTGTTGAAGTCTTCTCTTGCCTGTCAACATGTGTTTCTCTGTTCTTAACAGTGTCTGCTGAACAAAAGCTGCCAGAAGGCCAGTCGCCTCGTTTTCTTGAAGATGAAGGTATATTTGTTGGAGCTCGCCCACCCGCTAGCCTGTACAACCAGGCTGTGGTGGAGAACCGGATTCTCAAGTCTGCGACTAATGTAAGCAAAGAGCCTTTGGCTTGGCATTGTGCAATCATTGACAGAGAACTGACTGCAAGATGTTACTAAGTAAGAAAGCTTGATGGCTTGTGCAACATGACATACAATATTGTGTTTGTAGAGAGAGCTTGAGTAGAGGGCAAGTTATAGCCTGACCTGTAGGGAAGCACTTATCTGGTTAGCAGAGAAGTTGCAAGGAAATTGATTATCTTCTCAGGGGTATCCCTTTAAATTTTAACTTTGTTTGGTTGTGCATAGATGCTATTAATTTTAGATTGTTCTTGTAATTTGGATCTTTCTTTTGTGGCATATGTTTGGTTATTGTGTATTCCCATGGTCTTTTCTGCTAACAGCCTTAGAATTTTGTTGGTTTTTGGCAGAAAGCTGGATGGTTTGGTGAAGACAGTCGACTGCTAGGCCTGCCAGACCCACTCAAGCTGCGTCCAGAACGACCTTTCAGGTGGTTGCCAGAGTCTGACCTGCCTTCACCTGGTCTGTTTTTTGAGAAGGTGCGACAATCACCGATTTCTGTTAGTGTTTCATGCCTTTGTTCACTTGAATGTACTGTGTACTGAGTTGAGAGTGCATGCACGAATGAATTGAAAAACACACAATTTGACATACTGGTGCTGCCCCTCATTTTCTACAGCCCATGGATGATGTGAACACTTCTTCAAGACTAAACAAAGGTATTTGTTGAAGAACATCTGTGTAATAATGTTTCTGAGATATGTGTGTTTTTATGTGAGGAAAGCATTTTGGTCAAGACTGTTAGTTTTGGAAGGCATATGGACACACTGGTCATTGTTAATGTTTCCTTAGGTTTGTTCTGTTTCTTTTTGCTTTTGAATTTTGTTGTGTTGAGGCTGTGCTTGGTGTAGCTTAGCCGTTCGTCTGCAGTCGCTTCATTTCACTCACCATCATCTGTTCAGTGCTGAACATGTTCTGTCCTCACGACTCACTTTGCTCTATCGAACATACTTGGTGAGGCAGAGGAAGGCAATGGGTCTGTTTCTCACGGAAAAGGTATTCAGAAGAATGCTCTTTGTGGTCAAGGCATGACTTGTCTTAATGAATTTTCAGAATGTTTGCGCTTGTGTTAGCTGTGACACTAGTTCTGTGTGTTTTTTTCGTGTTAGTTGAAAGCCTTAAAGGAAGCAGCTCAACATCTAATGGACACATTACCGCCAACGGTAAGCTGCCATTTTCTTGTGCTTTGTCAGTAATGACAGACTTTAATTTTATCTTTGTCTTTGCTGGATAAGTTCATTTCGTGATGTTGATAATGTTTTGTCTGTCCTTAACCCTTTGACCCCAGAGTGATCAATTTTGATTGATAGTGAGTGCACGCAAGCAAACAGGTCCCAATCACCTTAAAATTCACTGGAGGGCGCTTTAAACTTGGCACACTAGTTACTAGGGTGATGGTGCCCCCAATGACGGCTAGATCGCAGTAGGTCACGGTAGAAAAATCGCACTTTTCGGCGCTGGAAGCTTGTGATTCTGTCTATGTTGACTCCAGTTTTGCTAGATGGATGCTGCAGTTGCTTTTGCGCTCATTGATAACTTAGATGCTGCTGGTGTAGCTGTCGATGAGCTGAGCGACTTTTCCGATGATGAACTGTCATCGTTGGACATATCTGCATTGTCTTTGTCAGAAGAAAGTGACCTGGACAATGGAAATTTCAGTGGCGTGAGTCCGGTGGAGAATGAATCTGATGGATCAGATGGTGAGGTCAGAGCACCAGGGAGAGAAGGCCGTGGAGGTAGAGCACCAGTGAGAGGAAGTCGTGGAGGTGGAGGGCGAGGTGCTTGTGTTCAGTGTGGTCATGGAGCAGTATGTGGACGTGGCAGGGGTGCAGGTCCTGGAGCAGCGGGACATGGATACCATGTTGGCGCTTGTGGAGGTTGTGGTGCTCACAGAGGTCGGGGAGGTCATGGAGGTCACGGAGGTCGTGGAGGCTGCAGGCGAGGGGGAGCTCATGGAGGAGTAGCATATGATCCTTGTAATGGTTATGATGGCAAGGACAATGGCGGTTTTGATGATACACCTGCTTTCAATCCTGCTGATGCAGCTGGAATTCATCTGCCAGAAGACTTCCACCCAACTGGAGAAAGTGACTTTTTCAAACTGTTCTTCTCAGCCGAAGTGGTGGATATGATTGTACAGCATACAAATACATATGGTGAAGCACACATTGCACAAAAGCAAAGTTATGCTAACAGCAATGGCCTGTGGAAAGCCACATCAAGGGAGGAGATATACCATTTCATCGCTCTCCTGATATTTCAAGCCTTACACAAGCTGCCTGTGATACGTGATTACTGGAGGACAACCTCCTTGTTTGATAGCAACTACACATGTGCAATGATATCAAACCAACCACAATTTGAAGCTTTGTTGTCCTTTTTGAAGGTAGTTGATCCAGCAGGTGAGGATCCCCAAGACCGCCTGCGGAAGGTCAGATTCTTGTACGATCATATACGTCAGGTATGTTGTGCTGTTTATGCACCTTCGCAGTTCATCTCCATTGAGGAGCGCATGGTAAAGAGCAAGGCTCATGTATCGTTCAAGCAGTACATCCCAAGTAAGCCAGGCAAGTGGGGTTTCAAAGTGTATGCTGAATGTGATGCAACTACAGGTATGCTGTGGGATTTTGAAGTATACGCTGGACAAGGACAAGTGGATGGTGAGGGTCTTACACATGCAGTAGTGAACCGCTTGACCAATGGCCTTGACAACCAAGGCTATGTGATCTATACGGATAACTTTTACACATCACCAACCCTTGCAACAACTTTGCTGAATTGTGGGATACACCTTTTGGACACTGTACGGACAAACAGGCAAGATTTTGCAGTGGCAATGAGACATGACACCAAGGTTTTCAAGAAATACACAGAGCACAGTGCAACCCGCTACATCAGACAAGGTGCATTCCTAATTCAGCAGTAGAAGGATAAGTGTGTAGTCTCCATGTTGTCGGCAATTCACAGAGGCCATGAATATATCCTAGTGACATGAAATGTCAAAGTTGACGGGCAACATGTACAACTCCATCTCAGGCAGCCACGATGTGTCAATGACTACAACAGCAAAATGGGAGGTGTTGATCTATTTGACCAGCAAGTTGCTGCATATCAGATATTGCGAAGGACAAAGAAATATTGGAAGACTTTGTTCCTTGACTTCCTGGATGTGGCTGCAGTCAATTCCTTCAAGCTGTTTGAGATCTGGCGAGCCCAACACTCAGGGGTCATTGTATGTGTGCACAACTATCGCCACGACTTCTGATGCCAACTAATTCACCAGCTGGCAGGCATTGATCTTCATGAGCCACCCCCAAGTGGCAGTATCATGCTAATCTGCCTGCTGTAAACCAGCCACCAGCAGCCCTGCTGCATTTTCCTGGCCACAACCCACAGAAGAAGAACTGTGTTTTCTGCAGGGAGCAAGACTGAGCAAGACCGTGTGCAGCAACAGTGTGTATCTTTTTGTTGCACCTGTAACGTGGCATTGCATGTTGGTCAGTGGGACTGTTTTGCCCTTTATCACCAACAGCACTTTTAGAAAACTCATGTTGCTTGTTCTAAGCCCTGTGCACAGATTTCCTGTTGCAAATCTGAGCACCATTTCTCTTCAATGGCAGTTTCTTTGCTTTTCACACAGACACATTATTGTCAATTTTTTGTGGTGTGATCATTTTCACTTCGCTTTTTTGAATTGAGCATGAAATTTCCTTTCCAGATAGGTATGGGTTGCTATTTCCAAATGTTTATGGTTTTGAAGATATGAAGTCGTAAAGTATGAATCCCGTAAACCCAATTTTTTTATTGATCCAGTGTGGGGTCAAAGGGTTAAGAAAAGCGGTTTTTGGCTTGCTTACTTAAGATACAACAGCATTTGAAACTAAGCTGTTGCCAGCTGTTTTCTGTTGGTTTCTTCTGCCGTCATGTTTCAACTCATCTTTATCTGGTCTGACATGTTGCCGATATTGTCACCTATCGTGTGATTCTTTTCTTTTCTGAAGTTCTAAGTGTGAATTTTAGGACTTGAACTGCTTCTGTTTCTGCTTTACTTGTTTAGGTGTGTGCTTCAAACACGGAGTTGTCTGAACATCAGCAGCGACTGAAAGACTATCGTCTTGAAATCAGGTGGACCGTGTTGTGTATTGTTTCTCTGTGTTTGCCCATGACCAGATTAACTGTAGCTGACATGCTCGCTGTTGATGAAGCTGGCCGTGATCTTCCTGGCTCAGTTCCCTTTCTTTCACCTTTTCACTTTGCTCTAGAGAAATGTTGCTCATCATCTATATGGTTAGTCTTTGAAAGTGTACTTTTGTCTTGTGATGTTTTTGTGTTTGTTTGGGTTCTTCTTACGAGTGTTTGTGGTTGTGTGTTCCGCTATGAGCAGCTTCATCTGTATCTGGATTATCAAGATGAGGCTTATAATGTTGCAAAAGAAGCACCTCACATCTGTGCTGGTAGAACATTTAACTGTGCTCAAGCGTTGCTCTTTACAGGGTAAATTTCTGCATCCGATTCGTTTCTTACATGGTGAAATGATAGAATGGGATTCTGTTTGCGGAGCAGAGGTTAACTGACAAGGGGTACTAGTATGTGCATGGAGCCGTCACAGGCTTTACATGTTAGTGCTGTTTATCACCAGTAGCACTGATCATCATGACTCATGCATGCCTGTTCTACACTGTATGTGAGCCAGCACTCTACACTGCCACAGGAAATACATTTGCAGGTGTTTTTGCCTCTCAGTACGCAACCGTTGAAAGACTCAATTTTGCTGTTTCATATTCTAGACTTGCAGCATGGAGGTCAGAGATCACTGAGCATGTCATGCATGTTCCTCCAGCAGTACATGCTGCTATCATCACAATAATGCATGGCCTGGCACCAGACCAAAGGGCAAAAATCTAGAGAAGCTACACTGCTTGACTCAGAGCAACATGTTCTGAAGAAACCTTTAGACAGTGCATTGTCCCACAGGCCTCACTGAACTGTGCATCAGTAGTCTGCTTCAGCTTGGGAAGCTCTTGTTATCACCGCTGCAAACCTGTATTCACAGAACTTCACCTGCCAAGTTGAATACTTACATAGCCGCTCTGGGAGTGAATTAAAATTGTGCGCCATTCCTCAACTGATTTGCGTTTCATTGTCGTGATGGCTGAACCAACTCAGGAAGCTGCATGGCTTCTAGGATTTCTGACTTGTTTTTCAGCAGCTTATCAACATGTGCAATTCTGTTGTTCTGGTGTTACAGCTAGGAAGTAGCACTTACTTATTTAGCTGGTTGTCATTGAGGGTCGGCATGCAGCTGTAGACCATGCCATGTAGAATGTGCTAGGTGTGGCATACTCAATCTGCGTCAGCCCTTCTACTATACATTTTGATCAGGAAAATTGATGCAAAGCGCTAGCAGCTGCATGGCCCAGTGGGATAGCGTGTGAATTGGGCATCTTAGTAACACACAAGCAAGCATTTTTCATGTGATATAAGTAGATTACACAGACACATGGCCACCCAAATAATCACAATAGGAGCCCTCTTCAGTCCCTACGGGCCTGACAAAGGCAATAATATCAACAATCAGAATCATAGTCATATCTGGAATATCAACAGTGTCCCAGAAGTCATTTTAGCAGTTGATAGTTGTTTGTGTGTTCTGTTTACAGACGAGTGCGTCAGTTGCGGGATGGAGAGTGTCTCACAGACAAGACTCTCCTTAAGAACATGTTCAGGTCAGAACCTCATGCATTTAAAGCCCGTGTTCTGCTGTTATATTATCTATAGTTGTTTCTTCTCCTGTTTCTTGCTCATCAAATTTCCTCATGAGGTTGATGGATTTTCTCTGTAGCTGTTGGCTGCAGATCAAAGGATTACGAGTACAGCAGGGCTATTGTAACACGTCAGTCAAGCTGTTGGTCACCAAGTAAGTCATACTGTGGGTGTCTTCATGTGCTTGTGAGTGTGTAACATATATTTGTTTTCTCAGCCATTATTTCCCATGTATGTGCATGTGCTTAAATTCAACTATAGGCATGTGTACAAGCTGGGTTGGTTGCCTCTGCATGTGTATTTTTGATCTTTTTGTCAAGAGGTAGCTGTTTATTTTTGTTATCTATTTTTTTCTTTTACCAGAGAAGCTGTTGACCGTGATGCTGATGAAGCTGAGTGGCGCCGAGAAGTTGAAGAAGAAGTGCAAGAGATCAAGTTAGTATTTGACAAAATGTCAACAAAGTTATGCATTCATTCAGCTTTTTATGTGCTCGTCTATGTACAGTATCTGCTCTCTTACGGTGGTAGATCTCGTCTATTTGAGTCTTGCGCAGCTTCAGGGAAATTAGACTTAATACTAGTGTGAAGTCATGCGTACAACAGACATGAATGCAAGCGTTGGCAGACAAGGGGGGGGGGAGGGTAAGATACACAGCTGCCTAATATCCTGTGACCTGATGTCTGAGGTGAGCAAAGCCCATATTTGAGCTAAGCCATAGGAGTTTTGGGCCAACTGGGTACTGAGCCAGGTGAGAAGTGAATGGTGAGCCTGAGTGGTGCATGGCCAGGTGTAAAGCCCCTCCAAGGCGAGTGGCTAAGCCAAGCGGCCTCAAGGCAAGGCTGGTGTGGGCTGGTGTGGATTACCCCTGGGCTGTGCTGGCAATGTGTATGAGTGATGTCTGCTGAAAGCCAAGTGCATGAGCCAGCCAGCTGGCATCAACACCCTTTTCTTTTTTGGAAGAGCCAGTGATACATCCTGGCATCAACAGAAAAGCCAGAAAGAATATTGCCAAAAGGTGAAAGGCAATGGCAAAAAAAACAACAACAAAAGAAAACCATTCATTAATGTACATGAGGGGTGGAAAGGTGGAAAAGACAGGGCTCACTTGCACAAAGCACTGAAGAATGGAGGCTATGTGCGTGTGCATGTGCACAAAGGCCAATCATGGCCTTTGCACGTATTAACTCTAATTAGCGAAATCACTGATAGCCATTTTTTAATGCTCATCAAAGCTTCACCTTACCAATGTTTTATCTTGTCATAGTCTAATCAGGCCATGCAATAGCATTGTCATAATAGTGACTGGACAATAGTGTGTTGTCTCAAGGACCTCCCATTTGTGTTCAAAAAAGTGCCAAAGAGAAGTACATGTAGCACACATTGAAACCAAGTTTGCTCATTGTGTTGACACACTTGTTGGTGTGGTCTAAGGAGCTGAAGAGTCAGTAGATGATTGATAAAGCATGGTCTTTTGGTGTGTGGGCCGAAAATTGCTCTTCTGATTGTGTATGGTTTATTGTGTCGCTGGCAACCATCAGACAAGAGGCAGAGGAGGCGTTGGTGGCAAGCATGGCAATGTATGAACTGCAGCGTGCTGAATGGAAGGAGCAGCGTAAGAGATTGGTATGACTGTGCATTGTTGCCTGGGTATGAGGTCTGGCAGTTTGGTCTTGCCCTTTTTTATATCAACTGCCTTGACTGCTCAGCAATGACCAAAACCTTGGGTTGTCAGAATGGAGAGTTAGGGATTCAAAAGAAAACTGACCTTGCCTGTTTTTTTAGGATAAGGGTAACTTCTGTTTACAGCTCTGTTGTTGAGAGGTTCTTTTCTTCTTCAAGTAGTGCAAGACCAGTTTCTTAGCCTTTGCCATGATACTAGGTCTTAAAATGTTGACACGGAGCTTCTGTAAAATCTTGTCTGGCTGTAACTGAATTGAATTTTGTATATCAAATTTGTATCAGACTTGGTTTAAGATTATGAACACAATATGTATAATGTTCTTGTGGACTGCGTGCAGAGCTGTAGAATTTGATGTTGGTTGAGTGTACTGTCAGTGGGAGATTGTTATGAATAACCTGCTTGTGAAGATTAGCTTGTGAAGATCCAGTACTCTGAACTCGTTTTAGTGCTGAATGCCAGGAGCAGTTTTGTTTTGGTGTTCTCAGTGGGAGAAATACATGAGGTTGTTGTTTGTGCAAAATGTGTGAAGTTGTCATTTGTAGTTTTACAGAGTTAGTGTTTTTCTTATTTTGTCTTTGCCAAGCGCCGAGAGCTTCGTCAACGAAGCAGAACTAGTGATGAAGGAACCTCTAACCCAAGCAGTTTACGAGATACTGGTAATAAGCCTTGCATGCTGATTCAGGGACATCCTTTTTGTTTTTTGATATGATGAATTAGAGCAATTTTGTGCTCTTTCAAAGGCTTTGATGAAACTGGCTAGTTTTCTTCTTTGATAATGTTCTGCATGGAATACTGACCTGGAGGTGAAGGAAGGCATGCCTAGGCCAGTTGATGGAAGTTTATAAGGAACAGGTTGCTTTATTATTTATATTCCTCCTACAAGAGAAATGCCTGGATTAACTTGATAGAATTGGCTGTCTTTCATTTGTTTCATGGTTTCTTGTAGGTGCTTTGTTATGAACTTTTTGTTTCTATTTCACAGATGCAAGTCGTCCTCAGCGTCCTCAACCATTTGATGAGGAGGCATGTCGAAATGAAGTCATTCAGCGTGCATTGAAAAATAAACGGCGACCAGGTTGGGGCCAGACGAATCCTTTTTTTTTAGTTCATAACATGCCACTTGTAGAATTGGGCTTTTTTTAACAATACCACATCCCAATCTGAAGGACTTTCTCTCTCACCTGTTGGTTGTCCTTTCAATCTCTTGTCTGTTTTGTCCTGTGGCAGGTAACAGCAAAATTTTGCCCAAACTTGAAAACAGCATACCAATCACCTTAACATCTGACTGTCCGAGGTATGTATGCATGCACTCCTAGTGTTGGCTGCCCTGTAACAGATGTTCTGAAAATTGTTTATTTCTTGGGAAAGAAGAATGCTTTCACATGTTGTGTGAAGCAGAACAAACTACGCTGTCCTTAGGAAGTAACTGTAGTTAGTTGTGCTGAACTCTCATCAGTTGTTCGCAAGAGATTACTGTATCTACACCTTTCTGAAGAGGGTCTTTTCCTATGGAGGGGTCTTAAGCCTTTGATGTGCTCATAATTTAGATTTTTCATGAAGGCTACCGTAAGCATTCATCTCAGATATGGATATGAAAATGGGAAATACAGCCAATGTACATGCATTTCTAGATGATTGGCATACGGGTTACAACAAAAGATGATTTCTTTAAGGATACTTTCTTCTCATAGATCGCAGCACAGCAAGTTTTCAGGCATGGTGGTTGTTATATGCTCCTCAAAAAATTGGCTCTCTCTCTCTCTAGTGCAATTGCTGTTATGCTGGCTGGATATGCGTGGTTCTCTATATCTGTTACAGAGAAGAGCAGCTCCGTCGCCGTGATGTTCAGCGTGTTTCGTACTTTGTGAAGTTGTTAGTTGATGGAAAGGAAGCTGGCCATACACAGCTGAGGTGAGCTTAAAGTATCTGACAAATAATGAGTGACACACTGTGGTGTGATTGCCACTTCCATTGGTGTGAATTTCAATGTGCATCTGTATCTTAAGGTGTGCAGAGATGTGTTAAAGCCATGTGTAATTTTGATATATTTAACCTCGTTTAGCAAAGAGCATATTGGTTTTAGCCAAGGGTGTGACATAATCTAAGGAATACATTAACAACTGTGGAAGATTGAGACAACAAACACAGGATGTATGATTATTCTTGTTGACAGTGTGAAGGTTGAAGTACTATTGCTGACCCTTTTATATGGTTTTTTGTTAAATTTCGCAGGAGCTTGAGTCATGACTTCATTGTTAACATTGGTGATTCTTTCACTGCCACCGTTCCAGACTGGCCACAGAGCCTTTCTCTGCAGGCAAGTGTGGACATTGATTCCTCATCTGCACACCGCTGTACATGGGTGTTGTGGATAAGTGGGAGAGTTGTTTGTGCTAATTCTGGAAGCTCGTATTGCAGTGACTAAAGCTCTCTGTTTGTTCTCGCCAGATTTTTGAAGGTGGTGGCCTTCAGCCCCGTCAAGTAGCTGAAGTGTTTGTTGCAATCCCCGACTCACAGCTCACCATTGCCAACAGCAACATTGAAGAGATAGAATTTAGCAGTCAACGCCAGTCATCATATAGCCATTCTGGTGTTGGCTCTGGTACGTATGTTAGTGCTTTTATGCTCACACCAAGCCCTGTTCTTGTCTCCAATGGGGCTAGATGGTGGAATTATGCTCTAGAGTTTATCTTGCATTGCTTCGTTATCAAATGGTTGTCATTTTAATGGCTGTTTGTTCTCCTTTCAATTTTCCTTTGTCAGGAACTGTCCATCTTCCTGCATTGATGGGAACACAAGCAACAAGTGATGATGAGCTGGCAAGTGGTGGGGGTAGCCATGAGCAGACGGCTGAGTTGCTGACATCTGGGGCTGTATCTTGTTGTTGTGGTTGGGCGATAGATGATGCCAGCGGTGAAGTTCTCTGTCCCGCACAGCCACACTATGCTGCTGTTCAGAGAGAGTAAGTGAAAGAGATGACAAGTGGAGTGGCTTCTTTTGTCTGTAGAGTTGATGCATATTGTTGTTTGTGCTATGTGGTGGTTTCATTCAATGAAGGGACCTCCATCGTGTTGATGCCATAGCCGCTTTAGGAGCAGCAGGCGTAGCAGACCCAAAGAAACTTGTGGAGTGGATTGGTGAGTAATGTGTATAGTGCTTGGAGAAAACTGAGATAGCAAGAGTGGGTGATGTGTGCTGTATGGCTGTCAGTGAGCCAGGAAACCGTTTTTGTTACTGTCTTTGAGAAATTGGTTCCTTGTTGTTGAAGCTGAGTATAGCCCTTTATACTTCCTGCTCCCTGTAGCGGATGCTCGCCTTGATCCAAATGACCCAAGAAATATTGAACTTCTTCAGCTGGTAGAGGTGAGAAAAATGTCTACTCTTGTCCAGCGGGCAAACTGGATAATGGGATGCGTTGAGTTTAATGTTTCCGTCCTTGCATTGATTTCTGCAGGTAGCCGGTCATAGGGAAGGTGGTGGAGTGCTTCAGCAAAACCACTTTCGACTGTCAGCAGTGGAGAAGAGCTGCAAGCTGGCTAGTGATGACATGTTGAATGCTGACAATCGTCTGAAACTCTTAGACCTTCGCTGGCAGCAGGTACATGCTCTCTCTATCTGATGAAATGTCACAGAGAGAAAACATGACAGTGCTGGTGGTGTGTTTCTGTTAGTGTGTGCACTACTCTGAAATGCTTAGCAGGTTGGTTTTGCTTATGATAATTTTCACGTGTGCTGCTTAAAACTCTTGTCACAGGTGCCACAGTTTCGTGGGTACAAGTCTGTTCCAGCTTGGAGTGACCTGATCTCTGCACAGGTCTTTAAGGTTAGCACCTGTTTGTCTAGCTGGCAATTATTCCTGTTTGCCTTCAGGATTTTCTGTGCGCTAATCATTGACTGAATATCTCACCTTGTGTTACAGGAGGCCAAGCCAGAGCATGAGGTAGTATCGGACCAAAACAGCCTTTCTGATCGGCGACAGACAGGCAGTCGTCTGCTAAGGGAGGTAAGTGCTCATTAGTCTGTAGTCTGCAGTGATGTGCACCCAGCTGATGGGTTTTGTACATTGGTGTATTTTATCAGGCTAAAGAGAAAGTGATTATTCGATCACTTGCTGCCCAACGCGAACTGTGCTTGTCAGATGTAGTTCTTGAAGAGAACCTGCCAGACATTGGGTATGTTGTGTGTCTTTGTCTTGTCCTTCTTGTTGTTTGCATGTTTGAGGCTGTGCTGCATTATTTGCTCACTCCTGATTGTAGAATTGCTCACCAAGGGTTTGCCTTTAAAAGTGAATGGTTGTATCAGTTGTATGAGCCTCTTTTGAGAAGCTTTCAAATGTGGTGCTAGTGTGCCTATATGAAAGAAGCTTTCCTAGGTAGTCTGCCTGAAAATGCTTAGAAAAGTCTTTGCTGAAAACAAACTCATTTGTTTTCAGCTTTCCTATTCCCTGTGGCATATGGTTGGGTGGACATTTGTCGAATATATTATAAGTATTTGTTCTTTCTCTTTAAATGTTTTAGTACACTAGGACGCACGATCGCCAAGCTGCTTGGCCCACGGCGTCCTCTACGACCAGAGCACAAGGAACGCAAGAAATTGGCTGCTGTGGTGAGTTTCTATGACTAGATATACTTTAGAGCATTTTAAACTGATATGACCTTTTGTCAGACTCTCTTTCTCCCTCTTCCCCTCGCTCTGCGAGTTCACCAACTATCGGTTGTCTGGTATTGTTTTCCAGAGCTCAGCCATGGAGCAAGTTCATCTACTTGTACGTCTCATCCGCGCATTTAACCTTCCCAAGCGTCAAGACAGCATGACAAGGTAAATTTTGCTAAAGCTGAGTTGTGTCAGTGCTGTCACCTTAAAGCAGTACAGCTGGACAGTTTCAAATTGTCCGTTATCTCTCTGTATTGTCTCTTGGCACTGATGCTCTGAGTCTTATAGTCAACCATGCAGACTTTTACGGGTGTGCTCCAGAACAACAGGGTTTTGTGGGGAGAGGCTAGCCATGAGAGCATTACTGTAACATATAATTTTGTTAGTCTGTGCTTTAGAGCATAGCTGCTTTCAAGGTTTGTATCATAAGCCTGTGGCTGCTTTGACAGAACATTCCTGTCAGCGCATGGGCAACAATTTTATTTGCATTATATATAAATACTTGGGAGCAGTTGCTAGATCAGAACTTGGCAAGCATACTTACTCTAGTAACAAAGCTGACAAAATTGAAAAACATGCCACAGATGATTTCATAAGGTTTGGCGGAATACTGTAAATCAATTATATTTCGTCATTGATCAATTTTGCGATTTCCTGAAAATGTACAATTCATAAGCTATGAAATTTTGTAATCCTGGGATCATCAAGCCACCATTCTGGTATGTTAGCACACAAACGTTGGAACAACATTGAAATTAAGTTGTACACATCAAAAGTGCAGTAGTAGGCATGCACTACATACGCCACCAAGCAAGTCAAGCATGTATCACTCCTTGAAGGCAGTGACTGCAAAAGTTTAGTAAGCAATCAAATTTACTAATTTTTTGCTCTTTACAAACACCAATCAATTACAAAATATAGTTTATTTACAAAATATAGTTTATTTTCAAAGTACAGTTTATTTACAGTACTTGACATGCTCTTTTTTTTTTGTCAGACAAGCTGGACAGCATTCAGCTGCTGGTGGTCATCTGGGAAGTAATCATCAAACCTCTGTAAGTTTGGGCCCTGCTCTCCTGCCTTTTCTACTGAATTCTGCCTTCCAGAAAGCTTGGAGGGATTCACTCTTTGCATACCTTCCTTCTTTGTACAGCCTCTTTTGAGACCTTTTATTGAGGTGTCATTTCAGCGGTTTGCTCAAAGCTCAACTGTTGCATCTGGACCAAATCCTGTTTGGAATGAGGAAGTTTTAATGCCACTAAGGTAAGGCCTCACTGTATGCAAAAATGTTTGCAATTGCTGCTGGCCGGTGATGTTTGACAAATGACCACTTCTTGTGTTATTGTTTATTTTTTTGGAGTCCATGCTTTAGTTTCTGTACATTCACAAGTCTGGATGGAGAACTAATCTTGTTCTACATTCTCTCTCTTTCTCTCTCTCTTTCTCTCTTTCTCTCTCTCTCTCTCTCTCTCTCTGGGCTTTACTTGGACATTTGCAAGCTGTTTCAAGCATCACATTTTGTTGTTAAATGGTTAACTTGTCATTCTCCTTTCTACTTGATCTTGTAAAAGAGTGTTATCATGAAGAAGTTCTTCTAACAGCTGTTAACATTTAATAAATTTGTCAATGGTTTTTTGCTGTTGGACGAAGTTCATGTTTTTCCTGATTTGTTGCTTAATTTTTCACAGGTGCGCTGGTGATGATTATAGTGTTGCCTCTCTACAGTCTGTCACAGATGTTGTCTATTTTCACGTTTTTGATGAAAACCTTATTGATCTCCTGGAGGATGAGCGTCGGCGAGCAACAAACATTCACCAACGCCGCGAACGTCACTGGCTCGGCTCATTCAGCATCCCATTCCAAACTATCTATGCTAACTCACGGGTAAGTGCATTAGTTAGCGTCACTGGCTGGTCTCATTCATTATCCCATTCCAAACTATCTATGCTAACTCACGGGTAAGTGTGTTGGTTACAAAATGTTGTCTTATTTTTCACACATTCCCTGCTCTATTGTTGAGATGTTTTAGCAACAGCAGATAGATTGGTTGGTGCAGTATTTAGCTTTGCTGAGGCCATCATGTGACAGAACAGAAAAGACGTTTGTTCTTTGCGATGAAATAGCATAGTCTGGCCTTTTTTGTGACTGTAGTGGTAACAGAGTTGCTGTGATTTTGTTCTGGAATGCTATCATGTTGTTTCACAAATTACATAGGTGGATGGCACATTTGAAATCAGTGTGCCTCTGGTACTGCTTGGGTATGAGCACAGCCAGGTATCCATGGACACAGCACCGGTTGCAGGGGGTATATTGCCCCGTCATCCATGTGTGACTCTCTTTATTACTATCCAACCACCACTGTGCCCACCACCACCCATCCGCCAAATGGTAAAAATTATTTCTTGATTGGAACTGTGACTTAAAGATAAAGAGAGATTGAGTTGGAGGCATGTCAGGATTATGCAAGAGGTTTAGTAGTAAAATACATGCATCTAGTCAGTGGGGGGTTGGAGGAGGGGTTTGGACAGAGGGGTAGACAGACAACAGCCAAAAAAAAAAAAGATTGAGAGAAGAGAATGGAAATGATTCCTGTCAAGGGTACCATTTAAAATCAGAGGCTTTGCTGATACTGAGCAATCATAGAAAATGAGTGCATAGGGAATATGTGGGAAGAAAATGACATCAGGACAGTATATGCAATCGCAGAGAGTGTGCTTGATTGGGATATGCAATGACAGAGAGTGTGCTTGATTGGGATATGCAATGACAGAGAGTGTGCTTGATTGGGACATGCAATGACAGAGAGTGTGCTTGATTGGGATATGTGATTGTCACTATAATACTCTCTAGGGGAACAAATTGATGTGAAGATGCTTAGGTCACAAGTTATGTCTTTAAAGGAATGAAAATGGGTCAGATGCGTGGAAGAGAGAAAGAACATGACAGAAATAATGACAAGAACAGAGCAACGGGGGAAGAACAGGTGCTTTGCAATGAGAAAGGGGAAATTGAGCAGTAAAGAAACATCTAGTGGATGAAGTGGTTAGCTGTGGAGAAAGCAAGAGGTGTGAGAATGAACTGGGCAGCAGTGTTCTGTTTGTTTTGTGTCAATGGCAGTACATGACAGTGTAAAAATTTCTCATCTCTCTGACCTGAGTTCTATTTAACCAAGAGTCTGTGACAACAAAGTTCTGAATAGTGATGGATCATAAGTTGCTTCCAGTTTGAACATACTTTTGTTGGCAGTGAGTTGTTTGCAGTTGTATTAGTTGTGTATGGTTCGTTGACTGTTTTGATTTCTGTCTGTGTGAAGTTCAACAGTGCAGAAGAGCCCAAACTTCTCCGTGCTGCACAGCTGTGGGAGAGCTCTTTGAAGGCAGAATTTCCCTTGCGAGATTTCAAGGTAAGTATCTTGTTAGGATCTGGGCTGACTTTGGCTGTGCTGGCCTCAGCTATTGAGAATGAGCTGAATGAGCACTTTTGTGAATGTGTGTATGTGTGTATGTGTATATGTGTGTATGTGTATATATGTGTGTATGTGTATATATGTGTGTATGTGTAATTTGTGTGTATGTGTATATTTGTGTGTGTATGAGTATATATGTGTGTATGTGTATATATGTGTGTATGTGTATATATGTGTGCGTATGTGCACGTATCTGTGTTTTGTCTGTGTCTAATACCGTATTTCTTTGAATAATCGCTGCCTTCGAATAATCACTGCCTTCAAATAATTGCTGCCCTCAAATAATTGCTGCCCTTGAATAATCACTGCCCTCAAATGATTGCCGCAGGCAATCAGTGCTGAATTGCAATAATCACTGCCCTTGAACAATCACCATGGCGATTATTCGATGGCCCACATCTTTTCTGTACAGTAGGTCTGTGAGAGTGTTGAAACAACGACAATACATTGACACCAGTGGGTCTGTTCGATAAAACATGTATCCGTTGAATGAATCCATTCACGACCGTTTCATTTTCATTGAATTTGTTCTGGAATCGATTCAATGAGTGTGACTACGGTACCTCTGATGCATAACTTACTGGTGGTAGCATCAGCACTAAAAGTGAGCACTGAGCGTAGATTTGCAGCTTTTGAGTACTTTGACTAGCACAAACGGATGGTTATGTCTACAGAGTTGTGCAATGGTGGATCGTCACTTCCTGTGGAGTGCGCCCAAGCTCCTTGGCGGTGGTCAGTACTTTTGTGTTAATCTCATCTAGAGGTACCTATTCACCTTTGGCAAAGCGCACACGCACCCCTTGTTCATTTCATTTTAAAATAAATGCTGCCGTCGATTAATCGCCACCCTTAATTAATTGCCTCACCATCACCCTATCAATTCCAATAGTCACTGCGACAATTATTCGAAGAAATATGGCACACGCTTTATATAATGCTCATACTCTATGCATGTACATATTTGTTCTGTTTGTTAGCTCAACCAGCAACAAACTTTTGTCTTCAGAATAATTTGTGGCTGTACAATGAAATTTCCATGGCCCAGCTCTGTCCTGGCTAGGCATGTCTTGTCAGCTACTTTGCAGTTCCTTTATTGTTCGTTGATGTTTAGGCAACCACTGTGGACATCAACGGAAAAACTCTGTTCATCACCCGTTACATTGCAAAACAGTCACCACCTGAGCAAGTGTGGGCTGATCAGCGTGATCAGAGTTTGAAAGCCATGGTAAAACTTCATGATGTTATAATGAAAACTTCATAGTGTTAAAATGAAAACTTCATAGTGTTATAATGAAACTTCATAGTGTTATAATGAAAACTTCATAGTGTTACGATGAAAATTCATGGTGTTACGATGAAAATTCATGGTGTTATAATGAAAATTTCATGATGTTATATGAAAACTTCATAATGTTCTAATGAAAACTTCATAGTGTTCTAATGAAAACTTCATAGTGTTCTAATGAAAACTTCATAGTGTTACAATGAAAACTTCAT
>JAOWAW010103316.1:0-14924 GCA_028565695.1 Nicola tetela
AGATAGATAGATAGATAGATAGATAGATAGATAGATAGATAGATAGATAGATAGATAGATAGATAGATAGATAGGTATATATATATATATTATACATATACATATGCATAATAAGTATGAGTTATGTTATAGTGAGAGTCAGTGGTATAGAATTTATTAAGGGGCAAACGAAGGTACTGATAGCCTTAGCAAGGGGTTGTAGTTCTAAACGACCAGATTCCCAAAGGTTCTGTTTCAATTGTTAGCAACAGAGGTATCTGCGCAGACGAATTTTATATACAAACTAAATTGCATGAATACATGTCATTGCTGTTATCTCTGCAGTAGATTGCCAACAGACATTGTTAATATTTTATATAATTATACATAGAACAATGGCACTTTTGTAAGATTATGCATCATGCAGTCCAGCACAAGCTAGCTCAGGCAAGGGTTGGCAGCCAGTGGACTCTGTTTTGTTCTGTTTAGAACACTCTTCTTTTCTCATGTATCGTTGATTTCAAGTTGCTTGCGACATAGAGTCCTTCAGTGCTCAGTGCCCCAGCTTGGCATATAAGCGTGATGAACATGTGTGTCAGCCTACCCAGCTGTGGCCCATATCATACGTGATACATGTGCGCTAGGTCTGGGTGATATGAGTGTGTGCTTTGTGCTGAAGGATGCAATGTCATAAGGAACTTGAAAACAACAATACATGCTTTTTGCATGACTGACTTATGGGCCTGGGATTTCTGAGCCACGATGCCACGGACACCTTGAAACAGATCGCAAACACTCACATATGATCATGCAAAGCAGACCAAAAGAAGAGAGAAGAGGGTATCGCTCTTATCGAATGGTTTATGGAAAGTTTGTGGCAGATCTTAGGCATTCGTTTTCAGACTAATAAGAACCCATCAAACTTTCAAACCTTCGTTTGCCCTTTTAGAATTTATGCAGTTAACCCAGAAAGGTTTGCCTTCCCAAGGCTGCCATGATTTTTGCAGTGTGTATGAAATTGGTGTTGTGAAAGTTTGTTGTTGCAAAATGGAATACAGTGTATCTGCTACAGGTGGGAAATACACACTTGCATGAAAAGTGTATGATTGTCAGAGTGCAAAATATGTAACACACATATTGTGCTACATATAGCTTTGCTTTTCTGCTGGCATTTTCCTTGCCATATCTTTTCGATTCTTCTACAGCAACAAAAATGATTAATGGGTGTAACATTTGAGAAAAAATTGTTGAGTGGACTTCAGTTACTTCGTTCTGGGATAAGATGTAACCACACAAAACCACCAAGCCTCGTGGATTATGAAATTAAATGGTTGATTCTGGGTTTGCAGTACTCCAATGGTTAGACCTGTGGAAATTCTTATTGTTCGTCCCAATAATTGATCCCTGTCATTTTACAGCTCTTCCAATAAAGGAGAGGTGGTGCGGGTCTACTTTGAGGTGAGTTTGACATTGTCTTGGGAAAATGCTTCTTGCTTGCACATGGCTGCTGTAAGGATTGATGAATTACATTTTCTTGAACTTGTCTTTGCAAGAGCTGTGGCAGCTCCCTTGCCACATCAGTGAGTTCATCAACAGTCATTGTCACTTGGAACATTTCATGGTAACTGAGTCTTTGCGTTGTTTTCTCTTTGGACAGGATGGACCTGACCACACCCAAGGCCATGATGATCTCATCAACGGACCAATCGAGAAGTACATTGGGAACTTTGTGTTCACTCCAGCTGAGCAAAAGGTGCTGGGACGGTGGCCGTCAATAAAAGAGCTTCGATCTGTAAGCAACAGGTTTGCTATTTTGTATGTGTATGCTGTAGAATCGCTGTTTACTACCCTTGCCAAGCCCAATAGGGACTGATGATAGGGTTCATGTGTGATTGCCTGGGTATGTGTATGCGCTTGTGAATGACTAAGTGTTTGTGTTACACATATCAAGTATCTACAGTGTGATAGTGTAAAAGTGTGTAATATGATGTACATCTCTCAAGGGTGCCATCTTAATCGAGACACCGAGATATTGAGAGCAGCCATGTCCGTACTAGCGTTGATTCCTCTCAGCAAGATTCCCAACGTTTCTCCTTCTGTGGGTCCAGGATACGTAGGCAGGGCTTCCAAGGGTTCCTTGTGCATGCACTCCTTCTTGGCCGAGTCATCTCGACCTAAAATAGTTCTGCTACAGTAGGTAATTGACTTACTTCAGTACACTTGTGATCATAATGTGATGTACTTCAATTCAGCGTGAATGGTGTGTGTGTCGTGCTCCCATGTTTGTTTTTCTGGTAATTTTACATCTAGCTCAACGACTGACATTTTTCCTTGTGTGTGTGTGTGTGTGTGTGTGTGTGTGTGTGTGTGTGTGTGTGTGTGTGTGTGTGTGTTCATTTTTCTCAATTTCCCTCATCAAGATGAACAAGTCAATTTTCTTTGTTACGGACAGTGATTACACACACGGTGGTGTTTATGTGCACCGAGGCTACAATAGTGAGATGACCGAAAATAAGGTGGGCTTTATTGTTTGCTGCTTCTATTTCTGACTGTCTGCATGTGGGTTTGTCATGTGCAATGTTGGAAGCTGAAGCATTTCTTTATTGAGATGTTTACGTCTACATTTTCAGTCATGTACCACATTGATAAGGTTGATCAACATGTATGTGTTTGGGATTTGGAGTGTGGGGGACAGTTTTTCAGGTTTGGGATGTGGCTGTCGGGTGCAGATTTTGGTGGGGTTTTCTTGGGGGCAAGGAGAGTGTGGGGTTTTGTGGGGCAGATGTGGGGTTTGGTGGGGAGGGTGTGGGGTGCACTGGGGAGGGCTTTGGGATGCAGGGCTCAGGTGGGGTTAGGGGTGCTGGGTTGAAGTGCCAGATATGTTCTTATGCATGTGCTGCATTTTGCCGTAGCACCATTTAAGTTTATGATTAATGGAGAGAGCTGTAGCAATGTCAGGTTCTCAGAGGAACTACTGAAGTTAACTTCCAACCCAATTGTTGACTCTCTCGCTGAGCTGCTCAATTGCTCTTTGCATGACAGGCTCTTCTCCCAAACCTGGAAGAAGGCCACAATTTCACCACTCTTAAAAGACAGCACAGACCCAACATTGTCAATCTCATACCGTCCTGTTGCCCTTCTTAGCTGTGTATCTAAGGTCTTTGAAGGTGTTGTCTATGACCAATTACTGAAGTTTTGCTTTGGGAACAACATCATACCTGATGAGCAATTTGGCTTCCTTAATGGGCAATCTGCTTAATGGCAGCTTCTTGTGACCCGGGAGGAGTGGCATGAGGCCCTAGACCAGCGCAACTGTGTCCATGCTGTCTGTTAGCCTGGGGTGAGATGCCATTACACTTGTTCTCATCTTTCTTGTGATCTCACATACTTCTACATTGTACATTTTATTTGATTGGGAATGCTTCAGTTCAGTGCTTACCCGGCGTGCGGAGGTCTACTTCCTAATAACTCAATGCGTGTCTATTGTGACAGCACTCACTATGGGTAGGTGACGTTGGAAAATGTCAACCAACTTGGGCAAGTGTGTGACTATGTGTATTGTGTATTGTGTGGATGAGCAACCAAGAAAGCATGTGACACATGAAGGGGATTCTTCTGTTTCCATGTTTGCCTGTATAGTTTTATCGCAACAGTATGGTCCAGAAGTTTCAATAGCTGAGTGTGCCTGTGAGTGCCCTGTGTGTATGTGCCCTCTTTGTTTATTTAGCAGACAGCTTTGCTGCGAGGCTTGCCATGGACATATGTTAGCCCAGCATGGAGGATTGCCAATGGGGCTTGTTCAATGGCTCTTAAAGAAGAACACTGTTTTGCCTGATATGCAGTGGTGCTTTCCCTGTTACAAGTCTAAGGGAAAAATGCTGACAATATAGAGAGGAATTCCCAACACACCAGTCACAAGAAACCTTTGTTATGAGAGTTTCTTCCAGAAAGGCCTCTGGCTTAATCAATCATAGAACAAAAGACAAAGGAGTAGAGAAGGCTGGTTTATGGCAAAACATCTCATAAAAAGTTTCTTGTGACTGGTGTGCTGGGTATTACTCTTTATGTTAATGACTACTCAGTCAGGATCTCTAAAGTCCTAATGCTGACAACATGTTTAGATGAAGTTTCAGACATGTTGCAGAGTAAACTTTAAGTTTCAAAGCAGTACTGCTTGATGATGCTTGTTTACCGAGTTTTTTTTCCAACAAAGTGAATTTGTTTGCAGACCTTTTTGGGATGGTCCGGACGAAACAGGTGTCATCCTAGACTTTTCAGACTACATGAAGTGCAGGTAAGACTTGTCAATTTCTTTCCTCATTGTGCATGTTTTAGTGAAAAAAAATTGCAAATGTGCATGTGACTATTTTGAATGAATTTTTTCTTCACCAATTTCTGTTGAGTGACTTGTCTAATTGCTTGATTTTACCTCTCTCCCTCTGTCCTTCCATCTTTCTTACTTGCTCTTCATCCTCCCTGTGTCAGTGTCTAGGTGTTTTTTCCTCTTTTTGTCTTTGTCTGTCTTCAGCTCTCTCTCTCCCTTCCTACCCCTCTTTCTCTCTCTCCCTCTCCCTCCCTCACGTTTCTCTCTCTCTCTCTCCCCCTTTCTCTCCCTCCCTTCCTCCGTCTATCTCTCTCTCCCTCCCTCCCTCCGTCTACATCTCTCTCTCTCCCTCCCTCCCTCCGTCTGCATCTCTCTCTCTCTCCCTCCCTCTTCTCTCTCTGTCTCTCTCACGCTTCACCCTCTCTCTCTTCTCTCTCTGTCTGTAAGGTTCCTACCTGTGCGCCTGTCTTTGTGCCTTCTTCAGATGATCATGTATCTCTCCATGCCTGTTTGCCCATTTCTGTTTATGCTTTCTGGTTTGCAGAAGAATATAATCTGTTCTGCTTTATCATGGCACCTAATCTATGGCTGCCCTAGCACTTCTTACTTTGATTTTCTTTTTTTCTGTTTCACTTTTAGAGTTCTTTACCCAGCAGCAGACCAGGTTGGTCCCGATATACTTCATACTGCTGTATTCACTTGGAATGCTGGACAGCCAAACATAACTCTTACTGCCAAGTCCTGCGTCGCTCTTCTGTAAGTTATGCCATGACAATGGGGAGGATGGAGATTTTAGCAAGTTCTGAGTAGACATTATGTTCTAGATAGACATGTGCAAACTGTACTATGCCTCTTTTCTCTGTTCATTCTGATCAGACGAACAGTGAGCTCTTCATTCCGTTGGACAATTGCCCACTGCTCGTCATCATTACACCATGCATGCCATAATCCTGGTAACAACAAATGGGCCTTGAGCTCAGATCCCAGTCCTTACCAGCCAGGTGCCTCAGTGGTGTGTCCAGTTGGCTACAAGTTTTCTCTCCCAAGAGATGGCCATGACAATCAGAAGGTAAGATGGCTGAGAAATGGACAGTGATTCATATTTATCAGGTAGCTGTGTTTTGTAGTTTCACCTGATATGATGATGATTTACTGATCATTCTCTGCATAGGAACCTGCATCTTACTACTGCTCCTTTCAGCTGATTGGTTGGCAAAAAAATGAATCTTTAAGAGATTAGGATGTCACCATTTATGATCATCCCACTATCAATAGAAAACTGCACATTCAAATCTCTGTAGTGACATTTTTGTTTGAGTTATGCTGGGCATCTAAACTCTTAACCAAGTCTCTGACCCAGTAGATGCCAGTTTTCAGAAACAAAGACATAACTTCAGGAAAGGCCATTCACACCGGGAGAATGATAACCAATCTTTTTGTTTTTTTTTTTCTCATTCACTTCACTCTGGCTGGAAGCACACGGCAGACTCAAACCTGCGGCGACTAAGTGCCTAGCTGAAACGAAAATCACACGATCTTAGCCGCCTGACCAATCTGCCAGTTCATCAGAACTGGCTTCATGGCGAGCTTTGGGACTATCACTCAACACGATCCGATATCCACTTAGTGAGATGCTACAAGGTGACTATGATACTGTAGCCCACATTCGCAATGACCTGAGTTAGGCCCAGGATTTATTTTATTATACTTCAGGAAAGGCCATTCATGCCAGGAGAATCATAACCAATCTTTTTTTCTCATTCACTTTACTTCGGCTGGGAGCACACAGTGGACTTGAACCTGCGGCAACCAAGCGCCTAGCTGAAACGAAAATCACATGATCTTAGCCGCCTGACCAATCTGCCAGTTCATCAGAACTGGCTTCATGGCGAGCTTTGTGACTATCACTCGACATGATCCGATATCCACTTAGTGAGATGCTACAAGGTGACTATGATACTGTAGCCCACATTCGCAATGACCTGAGTTAGGCCCAGGATTTATTTTATTATACTTCAGGAAAGGCCATTCATGCCAGGAGAATCATAACCAATCTTTTTTTCTCATTCACTTTACTTCGGCTGGGAGCACACAGTGGACTTGAACCTGCGGCAACCAAGCGCCTAGCTGAAACGAAAATCACACAATTTTAACCACCCGACCAATCCGCCTTTCCTGAAGTATAGTATAATAAATCCTGGGCCTAGCTCAGGTCGTTGCGAACATAGGCTACAGTATCATAGTCACCTCGTAGCGTCTCACTCATTGGATATCGGATCGTGTCGAGCGAAAGTCATAAAGCTCACCATGAAGCCAGTTCTTTTGAACTGGCAGATTGCTCAGACAGTTAAGATTATGTGATTTTCGTTTTGGCTAGGCACTTGGTCACCACAGGTTTGAGTCCGCTGTGTGCTCTCAGCCTGAGGAAAGTGAATGAGAAAAAAAGATTGGTTAAAAACGTAACTGTTGTGCTGTATTGCCATTTTAATAACTACTAGTAAAAGATGAATTTTTTTGTGTGTGTTTGCAGTTGCAGGAAGCTGTGTTATCCAAAGGAAGTCATGGTGTGTGGCTCAACTGGTACAATTTTGCATCTAAAGCAGAACACTTCCAGAAGCGTTCTGGTCTTCTACAGAAGACTCACATTTAGTGACAGGAGAACTTGCTCTATCTCTTCTCTTGGCAAATGCATCCACAAAAAACACACGCATCAAACTACAAATGTTTGCAAAACAGCCCAATTCTTGTGAGTGCTATACAGTAACGTTTTATACTCGAAGAAAATTATTCCAAGTCAAAGAAATTTTCTCCAATCCACTTAATTCTGTGAGTTTCCATTATAAGGACCATGATTTGCAGTGAAAATATTTCAATACATGCATTCATGTTTCATTGTACATGTGGAACCAAGTGGTCAACATTTACAGTGCAGGCCATGTCATTCCCCTGAATATTGCATACTATAAGATAAATCGTTTTCAAAGATCTTGACCAGGTTATAAGTTTTAAAAAAACAAAACAAAACAAAACGTTTCACCAGTCTCAGTGGCTTCCTCAGTTGAAGCTCATAGATAAGAGAAGAGGAACTACATTTTTATGGACATGCACCTGCAAAGCATGAATGCAACACTCTGTATTTACACCCACTCTAAGTTATTTACTGCAGTATTGACAGCTAGTCTGATTATTTAGTGTTTATCATTGAGACTATGGAGGCCATTGACCAAGCCATAGCACTGAAGGAGAGGATATGAGAGGCGTATGCAATCCAACGAGGGAAACCAAATATGAATTGAGATGAAGGGCTTGCATGCACCACATGGAATGATGCAATTTTTTAGACTTCTGTCAATCTGCATGCAACAGGTGATTGTCACCATTTATCTACTCAATCATGAATAACTTAGACTAGGTACCAATGATGAATGCTAAATAATCAGACAAGGCGTCAATACTGCACTAAATAATGGTAGAGTGGGTGTAAATACTGAGTGCTGCATTCATGCTTTTCAGGTACACATACATAAACACAGTTCCTCTCCTCTCATTGATCAGTTTCAACTGAGGGAGCCAGCACCAAGACTGGTGAAATGTTTTGTTTAAAAGAACTTATTTGACCTGTGAACTGGGATTGTTCTGAGCAACCGATATATGACAATTCATTGTATATTTGTACTGTGCTATTTGACAATGGCACAGGAGTATGTCGGCTGCACATGATCATACATGTATGTGTTGCACTAAAATTTGTACCATGTGCTGACATAACACACAAACACACACATACATACACATGCAGACACAGACAGGCACAAACACACACATGCACACACAGACACACACATGCACACACAGACACACACACACACATACCAACACACACCACACACACACACACACACACACACGCACACACAATTGGCAATCGCTAAACCCAGACAGAGAGTAAAGTAGAAGCATCTACAATTAATTCCAGATATACTACTACCTTCATTAAGATTTGAATTAATGAGCATGTATTGTTCTGTTCTGTAAACATTTCATGTTTTTATGTAAAAAAAGAAAAAAAAACGTCTATGTATAATCTTTTTCAAGAAAGAGAAAGACAATGTGAAAAGGATTAGCTTGATGGAGTGAAACAAACACAAGACCAACAGGCTAGGATAAACAGGTACAAAGCACAGCCATTTTAAGAAAATTACGCGACAGGCTGAATTCATAATGTCTCACTTTCCAAAGTAAATTGACCAGAAAGGCCATCTTGATATTGACAATTCAACAGAGAAAAATGCAGAAATACTCGCATTTGTCAATTGCCACCGACTTGACAAAAAAAGAATAAATGAATGTATAATCTTGCAAGCGACCTGTACACCTCTTGAACATCTCAATCATGACAGTTATTGCTCGTACATTCCGAGTGCCAGCTGTAGCCGCTCAATAATCTGAAAAGAACAAGTTTCAAGAACAGAAAGACATGAACAAACGGACGTCAGCTAAGACACAACAAAAGAATGCAGGCTGTTCATGTAAAGAGAAACAATAAGAGTTTTAGAACTGAGGAATCAGGTGTAAATCGGGGAAGAGACACTCGCATGCACACTCATGGGGTTAACCTTTTAGGAAACGGGGCTAGATTGTCAACATGGACGGCAAGAAACTTGCCCAGAGCAAACACACAGCTGTTAATGTAACAAGAAACACTTCTCACAATCAGTTTAACTTGAAGTTGACACTGGCCACCCTGTAAAATATTGTGTATCTCCTCAACCAGCCAAGACAAAAGAACGCTGACTAAAGCTTCTTTGCAGAAGTTGTCACATCAAAACACATCAAAAGCCAGTAAGAAAGGATAGATGGTCTGTTCCTTTTTTTCCTGGTTAACTTACATCCTCATGGAACTTGATTTGACTTCGAAGAAAAGCAGCACCAGCGGCCTTCATGTCCACAACACGTTCACTATGAAAGTGGTTGATCTCAGCTGAAGTGAGGAAGAGACACATTGGTTAGTTTTCTGTCAACAGGAATACACGTACTGGTTGTAAAACAGACACGACAAGACTGCAAGAGCAGCCTGCCAGGAGTGAACATCTTCCAAACTGCAAAATGATAGACCTACTCCAGTCACTAACCCTTGATTCACCCTTGCACTTACTACAACAGAAAAAATCTAATTTCTCACTGGCTGCACGCAGCAAAAGAGGAGATAAGTGTTCTCTCGCAAAACTCTTAGCATGGTACACAGATTACATCATGAATACTCATGTGCATGATTTTTTCTGAATTGTTCAGTTTAACAAGTCATTACACGGGTTATTGCTGGTTAACAGTTCAAAAGCAGATCCCTTCCAATTTACAAACCATTTGTGGTTCGTCATTTGGTGCATACTAGAGCAGCCACCCTCCCTGAACCTATGTGAATTTTTTGTGTTTTACTGTGAAGAGAAGGCTTACACAATGTCACAGCTGACAAAATGTCCGCTCGGCTTTCAACTTCATCCGAATCGCTTTTCTGCTCATAAGCAAGCAAAGACACAGCACAGTCTTAAACGTACCACCACCAAAAGAAAAGAGAAGTTGATACAACAATAAAATCCAACACTTGCCCCCTCCATCTTCTCAAAGAAAATCACCATTACGTCCTCTTTGCAGTCTATGCATAAAGGAATTGAGAAGTGTCCATTTCACCATGAAGTCACCTTACGAATTTTAGACTGCGTAACACCTACCGCCATCTTATCCTCTTCGACCATTTTCTTGCATTGCGACACCTTCGTTATTGCTTCCTGTAAAACAAAGTACAAGCAATGTTTGAGTAATCTGTGTACGAAATGAGTCAACACACACTGTGGCTAACCACTCGCTGAACCATGCCAAACCTTTCTCAAATTGCAAATACGGGTACCTAAACAGTCTTGCAGAATCCAAATATCTACAACTGCACGTTGCAACGAAACATTTACGCTGAGCAAACACCTTCCCACTCAGACTGCAACAATAACAGTGCCACAGCTGCCCAATCAACAGCAATGTTTCAAACAAACATTCAAGTGTGTTCTCATGTCTTTTGGTGAGCGGCCAGTTGAACCACAACAGCAGCATAAAAGATAACACAATTCACACATCCCCATCTTAATCTTGAAAGAAACTCAACCAAGAAAGCTAAGAGGAGCAGTTTATTCTCACCTTGTGAACTTCAGCGATGTCTGGGTACGTCGAGAGAATGCCAAGATATTCACGGAGCACATCCAGCATGGGAAGAAGATCGTTTTTCGGCTAGCAGTGGACAGAGCAATGGTGAAAAATGCAAAATTTTCATGTCAGTTGTTCAACTAACATCAGTAATGAGTAATTCAACACACAGAATTTGTAGACACAACAGGTGAATCCAATGCACACATGTATACTGAAAATGGGTAAATGCTCACACGAATTTGACTGGATACAGTACAGGGAAACACACATACACAGCATGTACATATTCACATCTCTCCATGCCAAGCACTGAGCCGGCAAGCTTGCAAAATGTCCACCCTATTTTTCTTAATCTGCATGCTTTCACAATCTGTATTCCTGTTGAGTCCATTGATGTACCTGTTCTTCGTACAGCGTTCCAATTTCATCGTACATCTTGCCAGTCTGAGAAAATGCCTCAGTAATGCCACGCGCATCTAAGAGAGATGTCGATATAAAAATCATTAGGGGCTGTCCATAATTATCGATTTTTTAAATTCCGGCCCTGAGCCGGAAGGGGAGGGAGGGGTCAGCCTGTGCTGAATTTAAAAAATTGATTTTTAAAGGAAAAATCAACATTGGAAAATTCTTCTGTGGCTGCAATTGCCAGATTGACTTAGACAAGTGCATGTCTGCTCCTGTGGTCAGCTGTGCATAGTCAACACAATCTGTTTAATCTACAGGCACTGATGGGGCTGTGTTATGAGTACTCAACTGGGTCGGTTGCAAGCAGCTTTCTGCCGAGCCAGTTAACAGCGCTAGGACTACTCTTGCTTGCAGCCAACATTGGTTATAATCTTTGTACCATTACCGCATCTCTGGAATTTGGTTTCATATTGAAGTGAAAAAGAAAGAGAAAAAACTACCCATTCACATGTGAGCTGCATCCTACTGCTTCCAGTATGGCAGGTCCGGATAGTCAACCTGGCTATTGTCGAGTCTGTGTGCACGCGGCTAGGCACAGAGGTTTTGCAAACTTGTAACAAGTTGTTGCAAGGTGTTAAAGCCAAGACAAAGTTGATGTGCCTGAGGCTAAGCAGGAGTCTACTACTGTAACATAAAGACGCTAAGTACAAGTGATGATCGCGCGAGTCCACTCATGCGTTTTCAGCCATGCTGGTCATGATGACCACCCTTTTCAAATGTTTTGGTATCAATTTTTTTATGTGATGAATTGGGGGGGGGTCAAAGTCAATTTGTCCCCAGGCCAGAATTTAAAAAACATCGACAATAATGGACGGCCCCTTAACACTCGATAACCCACTACTTATTAAAGTAAACAGTGCTTTGGGATAATCAGGTACCCTAACTTGTGTGAAAGACAAAAAAATACCAAAATAAATTTAACTTATATGATACACACAGAAAAGACTGCAATTAACAAGCAAGGAGCTTTTTTTTCAATCAAGAAAGTCAATGGAGTTAACACAGTCTTTGAACCCCAAGGAAACATGGTCCTTTAAGAAAATAGCAGAGGATTTCGTGTGCCCCCTTATATGAGGGAAAGTCAGCTAGCACCACCACTATTAACACTTTAAATTCCATCAAGCCTTCATAGTGCCTACACCAAACATTGCCAACATGTCTTCTGTGCGTGGAACCCTCCCAAGCCTATCATAAACCAAGAGCCATAGAATAGCTTGAGATGTGCACAAGGAAATCCATGCTAGTAGAGAAAATGCAGACACTACACAGACATGCATAGCTCTGGCTCAACAGCTGCCACTGTCCATGCAGCTCTAGCACTCTACAGGGGAAGGGAACAAATAAGAAACCATTGACGTGCATACTTCTATTTCAAAAGGCATTCAAACAATCTCCAGCCTCTGATCATGGAAGCATCATGTATAGATGGGAAAACACTTGATAGAAACTTCACATCTCATGATGGCAATTACTCTTCATCTGCAGCTCAAAAGGCAGTTTAACACATCTTCACAGAGACCTACACTATAATTATACTTTAAAAGCAGAAAATTTCAGTGGTGAAATGTTTTCGGTAATTTCGGCATGACTGTCATACCTAAAATTAAACGCAATCAAAAATTCAGCCATCCTGTACATACTTGCTGCAGTTGAGCACGGTCAAAACATATCGCACCAGTACATTGTCAGAAACATGTATGCATGCATGTACTGGCCGTGATATTTTAGTACCCTTCAAGTGTGTACTATACAAACATTTACAACGTACACAGTGCATTTGTGCCTATACCGAAAACTTCTCATTACCAAACTGCCAATTTCTTGGCATACCGAAAAAATCTGACCGCCGAAATTTTTTGCTTTTACAGTACACAATAATCGATCACAGGAAAATTTTTTACTGTAATCAGAAACACCAAAACACCAGATGATCCTCAAATACTCACAGTCTTTCTCTTCTGTGGCAAACGTTTCTCCAAGCCGTGTGAACACTTGTCCTATCTTTTGGTACTCACGCTTGAAAACTGCCCAAAACAGTAGAAGACAGAAGAAAACTTTTAACTACACACTTGCCACACAGTGAAAGCTGATTGAAGTGACCATCCTCCAGTCATTACAGTAGCTGCCGTTTGTCAGATACAGCTTTTAGGTTTCAGTTTTGATTCCACTGACACTCAACTCACTCTTCTTCAGGTTTTCACCATAAACCTAAAAAACCCAGCTGAAATAATTAATGCTTCTATACCCAAGGAATTTCACAGTGTTACATAATATGATTTCTAACCACAGCAAGACATTTCTAAGCATAACATACATACTCGTATATATGCAGGAATAAACAGGTACAGTGCAACCTCAGAATTATGGGCAGTCAAGGGACTGTCAAAAACTGCCCTTATTTCTGAGGTCCACGTAAAGCCACTCCTGCCCTGGAACACACACTGCAGTAAAAGACATCAAGCACATCGCCATTTCCTCACTGGCTCTTTCCATTCGAAGGCGTCTAGCAGGTCACACTTGTGTTTGAGGACTGTTGCGACTTGCGGTTTGCAAACACAAACAGCTTGGCTCTTCCCCGTACATTCGACTGGTCTCTTTTATTTAATGAGACCAATTGTCCTTCCCAGATCTAGAGTCAGCTCCAATCTTTGACTTGCAGAGGCCATGAAACACTAAAACGAAACGCTTGAGATGATTGGGAAACGGAGATGAGCAATGAAATCTGACTGCTGGCAGGCTTTCTTGCACATTATACAGTTTCCACTACAGCGTACACTGTACTGATAAGTGAACGTTGCTGAAGCATACCGTACACTTCACTATAGGCAGGTACAGTTGCCAAATTGTTGCAGGTTTGGCACCTGCTACTGTTAATTCATACATTGCGCACATACAGCGCTTCCTTCAAAGACAGCAGACTACTCATGGCCGTAATTTGCAGGTTAAAATTGGGCACTTGACAGCTGAAAACTGTTCGTAATTCTGAGGTGCCCTCATTTCTGAGGTTTCTTTCCCATACTTTCTTAAGGAGGAATGAAAAGGACTGAAAATGAGTTCTTAATTCTGAGGTGCCCACAACCCAGGCTTCTACTATAATATCAAGAAAAACATTGGCATTTATGTGTGAGAAGGGAAGGACAGTCTGACGTCCACTACATGGATTTCAATCCCACACAAAACTGCCAATTATTTTCCTGGGGCAACAGGTCAAAGATAAGTTACAACAGTATAATAAAAATATACTATTAAAGAGAGTCCAGGCAGCCATTGTGTTACAGTGAGCCTTCTCATGGCTGCCTCCTGTCAAATACATCAAACAGGAATGAGAAGCATGCCATTCCAACCAATCTAACACAAAGCATGGAATACGGTTGCCACTAGATGAGACTGTACATTGCTGCTGCTTATCAACAAAAAATGAGCAAGACTTACTTCCAGAAGATTTTTCACAATGTTCTTGAAATCTCTCCTTCATCTTCACTGTATTTTCATCCATGCTTCGCACAAACTTGCCAAATCGATCCACTTCATTTTCACTGCAAAGAAAAACAACACATCACGAAATCAGCATAAAATACACCAAGAACTTCCTTGACTTTAACCCACGAGTAGTTGATGTGTCACATTGTTCTCGGTATGCTCACACTTGGGAATGTGTTGCCATGGAACATCTAAAATGAACAACAGAACTATCTGAACATATTTTAATGACAAGAATGTGAGCAGATTCCAAAAAGGTGATTGGCAAAAGCCTGCAGTTGCACAAGTTCCATTTATTTTTTAATCTTTAATCTTCACACGAAATTCTGGATGGTCTGTCATCTTGACCGATACACCTGTACCTGAAAGCTCAGTGATTGCCGTTATTATTGTTATTATTGTTGTTATTATTATTATTATTATTATTATTATTATTATTATTATTATTATTAATATTTACGGATTCCCCAATAGGGAGATA
>JAOWAW010103327.1:0-14921 GCA_028565695.1 Nicola tetela
GTAGTAGTAGTAGTAGTAGTAGTAGTAGTAGTAGTAGTAGTAGTAGTAGTAGTAGTAGTAGTGTTTACTTTCTGTAGGTAACTCAACAGGCAAATGCCTACTTCAAGAGCACCTGTGGGGCAGTCAGTTGAAACAATTGGAGAAAAAGAGAGGCTTATACTATAAAGTCAAAATTAAATAAGTAAAACAAATAAGCAATACAAAAACAGTAATATCAGTAAAAAAATAATAATAACAACAACAACAATAGCAATAACAAACCGTAGCTCTGAATTAACAAGAACAAAGCGTAACGAAGACTCAGAAGAAGGTAGATGTTGTAGAAGCTTAGATTTAAACATAGCATGAGAAGAGCAGTTTCGTAAAGCGAATGGTAAGGTGTTCCAAAGCAGTTGTGCGCGGTTTGAAAAAGCCATTTGGCCTGGCAGGGAGCCGGACGTAAGGGATGACGTCATCCATAGTTATGGCACCACCCTCAAAAACAGACTTTGAATTTTACCTGCATTTTGCCTTGTCGTACAGAGATGAAACTTGGTGTGCGCGATAAAAGACAAATTGTAGAAGAACTTCGCGTGGATTTATTGATCAGCGCCTTCTTGACAGGGAAATTGACGATTTTCGACTAATACACATACATGTACTTGCTAGCAGCGGACAATCTGGGTTGAATTCCGCTGAATCCACGCGCAGTTTTCTTCCTTCCGTGAGGGCAAACCTGTGTCCTGAGAGCGATCCGAAACGCCTGCAGTGAGACAAAATTCGCAATAGGTTTTACTGGTGAGCTTCATTGCCGAGAAGTCCTTATACTGAAGGCGATTCATCGATCTCCTGCCGCAATTCGATTGCATTTTACTCTCAGGTACCCTGGCCAGCAATCTAGTACAGAAAGCTCGCTTCAGCGGGCCTTCAGACCTACAAAGCCCTTCGTTGAAGGCTGATAACTAGCACGGTAAGGCCATAATCGGGAGGCTTTCTGGGGGTCAATTTCGGTGGCCATTTTCGGCTGACCTTCAAGCGCATCTTGCACGGTCTGGCTTGCCGGCTAAAGCTGCAGCAAGCTCCGCAGACGCGCTCGAAAACACGGTAAGCAACGGCACAAGACTCGAGCACTTCAAGCTGTCTACGCATGAGTGCACGCAGTTGCATGCAGCTGTGACCAGCTGCAGCGTCACCAGCTGCATTCAGCTGCACCGAGCGCTGCTCGCGACGGCTTCATGCAGCTACTCTTGGCATGTTACAAAGAGTCAACCTTCTGGGGTCATGATATAGCGGTAGCTCTTGGAGCGGAAGTCTTCCTTGCACCGTAGGAGTTGTCACTGATGGTCAGAGCACTGACCGTCTTTGCTGGCGATCCTCATGTCGACCCGTCTCGCCCTCTCCGGCTCACAACCTAATGCTCTCTGGGGCTGCCAGAGTGTTCATAGTAGTTTCGATTTGCGGTCAAATTGTCAAGGTGTTCCCTTACTGAGTATGAATGGCGAAGGTCCGTAAGGTTAGGCACTCTGGCCCGAAGAATAAAATTAAGGACGTGGCCTCGAAGTCGAATCAAGAACAAGGGGTGGGTGGTCGTAGTGTAGCCAGAAAGTAGAATTTCCTGTGAGGTGGAGTTCGTCGTCTTCATTTGGGGTTGATGAGCGCCGACACTGGGACAATGGAGTAGTAAACCAAACATGATGCGCGGTCACGCAGAGGCTATCAAAAGGACAAAATCACGGTGCGTCAGACAGTAGTGAGTCGTGACGAAGAAGATACGACTGGAGCTTCGGACCAAGGCCGGCTATCGACATTATTTCTATTTCTTTACGAGCTGTTTCACGCTGCGCCAACATCATGAAGACACAGCTGCTCGCAGCTTACTTTGTGCCCGCCGTGGCGCGGCGAGCTAGAAACCAACACGGAAACTTTTCTGCCGACCACGCCGCAAGCAGCTGTTTCATGGCAGACCGGTGGTGCTCGTTCTTGGCGGCGACTTTCTAAAATGGCGGCCAAAACCGAAGGAGCATACGTCACACGCCCACTTTTGCACGGAAATAATTTCCAGAGCAAAAAAATGGGGAAAGTTCAGCCCTTAATATCTCTGCCAGGTCAAGACCGTTCGTCCTCAAACTTGAGAATTAGAAAATTCGCGGGTCATGGACTTCCCTTTGATCAACATTTAAAAAGAATGTGAGGGATCAAGTTTTGCCTTCAGTGCTACCTTAAATCTGTTTGGCGACGTTTCGGTCATTCAGGTTTCGTCAGGCGAATATAACCCTTCGACGATACATGCAAACGATGATACCGATTCGCTCTTCAGCGGTCACGCGGCCCAACGTCTATCAACAGATGTATCGACTGACACGCTTACATCACGAATCAGCTCACTCATGACATGTAGGCCCAGATCAACATGTTCATCACTGGGCTCGTCGCTTGATACGCATCACGACTTGGTCAGTCCCAATGCACGCGCAAAGCCCCGCAAAAAAAGAAAGAAAAGAAAAGCCTTGCAAAACGTCTTGGATTCTCACACGCCGTGTGACAACCCAAGGCAATTGCCAAAAGAGAACGTAGGCAAACTCAGCCGGGTACTCTGTTTGAACTACGCGATTGGGGGGCACCTCAAAGAAGGACCATGCAACTGCAGTTAACTCCAGACTTGGCTATCTGTTTTATGGCCTTGTCCACAAATCCCAGCAAGCTAGTGTTTCAACCAAGCACGTCACTACAACTACCACCATCGCATCTCTGTTTCTCAGTCTGGGAGAGCATTATATAGATCAGCTCGATCTCCAACGTTTTTGGTCTTTGGAGATGCTCAGCATTGAGGCATCAAGTTCCTCTAGCAGTATCATGATGAGGCAATCTTCTTTAATGGTGAGTGGCATGAAGCACTATTGCCATGCCAGAATGATGTACCACCATTACTGAACAACTACACAATTGTCTTAGAATGCACTCACTCAACAGTCTGAAGTCTGCAGAAAACACCTGAACTCCTTGCAGTCTATGTCTGGATACTTACAGAGCAGCTCGGTTGCATATACATTGAAAGGTCAACCCTTTGGATCTACCTCCCGATCGTATGCAGCGCATGCACTATGTACCAAATCACTCCTGTGAAGAAATTGTTGGCAATAACAATGATGTGGATTGTGTATGATCACAGCTGTCGCCAGTTGTCCTCCAGTGTCTGATGTCCAGCCCATCACTCATCACAGGCATCCCAGACATCGTTACCAGATTCCGCCTGAAAGAGTACGGCATCTCTGCTGACATTGAGAAAGCATTCCAACAGATTAGTCTTGCTGAAAATGACTGCGACACCACTTGTTTCTTCTGGTTCCATAATGAGCAGAATCCTGATGGTCCAATTGATGTCTACTGATTCAAGTTTATCCTGTTTGGTGCAACATGCTCTCTGTTCATTCTCCATGCCACCATCCGGAAACATCTTCGCTGTACCGACACTGCTGTCAGCAAGCAACTCCTCCATTCTCTCTACATGGACAACTCTCTACTGAGTGTACACACTTATGAGGATGTAATCAACCTCTACCATGACACACAATCAGCCATGACAGCTGCTGGATTCAACTTACACTCATGGTTGTCAAACAATCTAACCTTGCAGCAACTTGCAACTTCTGATAGTGGTACCGTGGAGACCAACTCTACTCTCATGGTTCTCAGCATTCAGTGGCTGATGCTGTCTGACACCTTACACCTCACATCATTCCTCATCACTGTCAAAACTGCCGTCATGTTGCAAACTGCTCTTCAGCAGATTTCTCACATCTTCGATCCTCTCAGCATTCTCAGTGCTGTTATGAATGATGCGAAGACATTCATGCAAGATATTTGGCATGAGTCATTTGGCAGGGATGACATCCTCTCCAATGAGCTTCAAGATGGACCGACATCATCAGCAACCAGTCCTCTGCCCTGTAGTTTGAGTGGCCTTGCAAGATCATTGTCCTTCTGCACAACTTTGAAGACACAGTCGCTCTTCATTCATTTATTCGTTGATGCCAGCAGTAAGGTGTATGGCGCTGCTGCATACTTATGCCATGGTTCGTTGGCTGGCATAGTGATGGCCAAGACAAGAGTAACACTGCTGAAGACATGCACGATTTCTGAGTTGGAACTTATGGTTGCAGTTATTGGTGTCCAATTTAGCCAAGCATCTCTCTGCTTTGCTTGCCAACATCCCAATCTTCTTCTGGCCAGGCAGCCAGTTTGTTCCTTGTTGGATCACCACAAGGAAACCTTTGTGTAAGGTCTTCATTACCAACTACATTGAGGAAGTGCTCGTGACATCCAGCCGTGCCAACTGGCGCCACTACCCAACATCAGACAACCCTGCCGACTTGCTGACCTGCAGTATCTCTACTGGTCATCTTTTGTTCCCTGATGTTTGGCAGCAAGGCCCATCTTGGTTACCCGTGCAAGACAACTGGCCATCACCACCACCGATCTCACTGGGCATCTCAGCGTACACCAGTTCTGTGGAATCTGAGAATCAACCCTACAACACAAGGCCATCTTCTCTTTGTGTACACAACATCATTGATGTTGATAACTACAGTTCACTATCTACTCTTCTTGGCATTACTGCATGGGTGCATTGCTTTATCCGCAAGTGCCGCTTGCCACCAGTGGAGGGATCCACATCACCACTTCTCAGCACTGAGGTCAAGCAAGCCAAGCTGCACTGGTTTCGCTCATGCCAGCGCACACAATATGCAGCTGAGCTGCAGGCACTTCAGGAAGAGCTGCCAAGCAAGAGATTTCCAGTCATCTGAGCCCTTGGCTTTTTCTTGGAAGATGGCTTGCTTCAATGGGGTGGACAACTTCAGAATTCTTAACTATGTTATGATGCAACACATCCAGTTGTACTACCTGCCCATTACTGGTACCACTTTGTTCATCCAGAGTGTGCATTGTTAATTACGACATTTTGATGTCAACTCAATTCTCACCACTCTTTGCCAAAACGTGCAGATACCAATGAGCAGATAAATAAAGAAGGTCTTGTCAGCATGCATCACCTGTCGTTGTGTCATCAGAAGGCTGTATTCAAAGCCACTTGAAGCTCACCTGCCAAGCTTCCACACCTGCACATCACATCCTTTTGAGATCCCTAGTGTAGACTTCACTGGCACTCTGTTCATCAAATTATCACAAGGTCCATGTCCT
This sequence comes from Nicola tetela, assembly GCA_028565695.1. NCBI lineage: Eukaryota > Metazoa > Porifera > Calcarea > Clathrinida > Clathrinidae > Nicola > Nicola tetela. The sequence goes on from JAOWAW010103327.1 coordinate 5,179, forward strand.
GTCTACATCTGTCTGTTTACATGTGCCACTACTTGTGTAGTTCATCTAGAGTTGGTGCCTGATCTGTCAACCAACTCGTTCATCCTTGCCTTTCATCAATTTGCCGCTTGACAACCCACGCCAAGGTTGATGCTGTCTGACAGCACAAAGTCTTTCCAGAGTGCATCTTGAGAAATCAAAGAGCTGACATGATCTTCAATTGTCACTCAGCACCTCACCAAGTTTGGTTTTTGGGAGCGTCTCATTGGCCCTACAAAGACAGCCATAAGGAAAGTGCTGGGTTCTGCTTTGGTCTCTTTGGATGTTCCACTGTCTTTTGGTTGAGACAGAGGCTGTCCTCAACAACCATCCTCTAACTTACTGCCCTGAAGATTTGCATGACCCAGAACTGCTCACTCCATCAATGCTGATCTGTGGTTGCTGTCTTGTTCAGCTGCCTTACGTCAATGTGGACGATGATGTTCACACCGATCCAACATATCAACCCACTTCTCACGCTTCACTCTGCAATAGTGCTGATCACCATGCTCAACTTCTGCAACAACTGCATCAATGGTAGCATTCTGATATTATTTGACAGCTTTGTGTCAACATCATCACTCTGCAAGAGCCGCTCTGTCATCTTCTTCTTCTGTAAAGGTGGGCGATGTTGTTAAATTTCATGATGACTCCCCTCGCACATCGTGTCTGAGTGGTGGAGATTTGCACAGCTAACGGTCTCATCACAATGTTACCAGTTAACCGACTCTACCCTCTTGAGGTACACAACAAAGCCATGACATCTATGGTATGTACCACTTCACAACCATCTAGCCCTGTACCGACATACTATCCTCCAACTGATGATCATCATAAGGATGTGGCACAAACACGACATGCATGTTGTCCTCATTGGGATGCAGCACAGAATGCCGATCTGTTTCGTCATTTGACCACAGAATACTATATGCAAGCTGTGACATGCACACATTTTTTCAGAGTTGCTGTGCGTTTGCTGCCTTTGATTTTTTTCTCACATTCATTTGCTTTCTATAATGTTCTGGTCAAGCAATCATTCTTCTTCGTGTTTCTTTGAGTTTTTTTTTCACTGTCCCTCAGTTTGTTTCTTCACATTTTTTGTGGGTGGGAGTGTCACGACTTTGTCGCATGAGCAGGCATGATGAATGTGTACAAGTAGTATGACTTGTATCCGAGTTTGTTTCCCTTTGACCTTTCTATATCTGTGCATCCTTGTTACTAATTTTAGGCCACTGCTGTTCTCAGACCATGCTCTGCCATGCATGACTAAATGCTTCTCACGGTACACAAACATTGAACATGAGCTCTCTCTTGCTCGCTCAGTTGTATTTTCTCCTCTTTGTCAGTTCATTAATAATCGATGATTTTGAGATGGTGTTTGTGTGAGCCTGTGGTCTCCCTTCTCCATCAAACATAACACAATTGCGACATGCATGCCCATTAATAACTGTGGGTAACCCTTCTCTAGTCCTGAGTTGGGTTAATTTTGGTACATGTTTTGGTGCTTAAGGAAAAAGTCGGTAAATCTGATCAGTTGTTATTTCCAAGTCATTAAATCCAATTAAATTTGTATTGGATTGAAAGACATCAGATTTTGTTCCAGTTACCAGAAATTGTCGTTTATAATCAATCTCGTTATATCCAATCTTCACTGCAGTAATCTGCAGCCGCTCATGATCAGCTCTGGCCTCACCCAACTACACAATGGCTAAGGCTACATTAAGATGTATCCAAAGAAAAATTTATCTGGAAATATTCGACACTGGTTCATACTGTCTACACATATCCAGATAGTTTTTTTTCTCCACCTACACATTACTGCAGGTGTCCCGAGAAACCAGTTGATCACATTGGTGTTACTAGCACAATGGAAATGACCGTTGCAATTGAACATGAAGCAGAAACTGACGCTAGGCAGGAACAAAATGTTATCGAAAGTGCTTCTCTCTCCAATTGCTGTTTATTGTCAAAGCGCAACATTACCAAAGTGATCATGGAAACCGAGAGCTGTATGTCTCCTGATGTGGAAAGCGAGAAATCTTCGTCTATCAAAAGACCAGTGGCGTCAAGGAAAAGTCATAGACAGAATAAGGAGAAGGATAATGGGCAGAAGTTGATTAAGGATATTGCCATCACTGACTTTGCGTGGGAGGATGACAAAAGTTGAGCTTTTGCTCATGTGCACTGTTGACTACAAGGCCCACATGGCCACAGAAGGTACAGACTGTGAGTCTGTCAGAGGCAGGTATTACGAAATCCTTACCCTTTACAGGGAGAATATGCCATCAGAAGAGGAATACCAAAAGTCTGGGCAGTCTTACAAGCATCGCAATGATATCACAAAGGAGACTGTCATGATAAAACTGAGAACTATTCGCTTAAAGTACAGGAGGCAGCTGATGATGGCAGAAGAAGTGGCCACGGTCTGGTTGTGCCCCTTTTTTGAGCCCTGCGCCCAAATTTGGGGTAGCTCTCCTGCAATTGGAGAATTGTCATTTGGCATCGAGACTGTCAACATTGATCAGGGATGAGTGTTTAAATCTACACCAGAGAAATCTCCTTCACACCCTGCCTGTTTGAGTTCTTCAAGCCCATTTAGCCCTTCAACCATGCAACTTAAAGTCCATGAGACTCATACTGTAGCAACTGACAGCAACGATTATGCAACTCAGGTCTCGAAGAGAAGGAAAATGCTTGACAGCAAATTGGCCATTTAATGTCATGAGAGCTAGAGCGCAAGGCCTCTGTTAATGATCAGTTATTAATCATTGCTCAGGAAGATATTAGCCCGAAGAAGAGATTTGCTGAGCACATGATGAGAAATGAAGAAGACCACCTATTGACAATGGCTTCAATAACAGAAAACATGACAAAGGTGACAAATGCTATATCAGTTGGATTTAACCTTCCTCAAAATTTGATGGCTCCTAATCAACCTCCATCTGATGAGCAATGTGGCCTGTGCTTTCCAAGACAGCTCCCTCCTACTACCATGCTCTCTCAAACTTTCAAGGACAAGTACTGGCAATGCACTCATTGAACCATCAAGTTGCAGCAACCAGTTCCTCACAAGCAGCCACAGATAACAGCTTGCGGATGCCACAAAGCAGCTCATTCTTGGATTCTACATACAACAGTGACAGCCCTTGACCATGAGCAAGGAATTTTTTTGCAAAAGAGGAATGACAAGAAAGACAATGAAGTCCAAAGAACAACTTGCATTTTGACAGCCTTGTTAGGGTTCATTTCAGCTAAATGGCCAAAAGTTGAACAAGCTTATTACTCACAGTTTACAATGTTTTCATTGATAACTATGGATCAAAGTAACGACATAAAATATGAAGAGGATTTCCCAGCACACCAGTCACAAGAAACTTTTTTTTCATGAGACTCAAGTCCTAATGACAGAATGTTCCTCCCGTGTTTTCCCTACATGTTGCTTGACTGGGCAGCTGGTGCTGTTGAAGGGTTGGGCTGAAAGCGTTGGTTGTATTGCATGGTAGCACTGTCTTCTTCATTCAAACTCTCACTGTTTAAATCACAGAAGTTGTGCAGCACAAAGCATGCATACACAACATATGGCAGGTAACAAATTAGTATCAATGAAGTGTCTCAGCATAGCAAACTGACCTTTAGGACAACCAAACACACACTCAATGACCATGCAACTGCGGCATAGATGTAAACCAAAGTACTGCTCTTGCTTAATAAACCTCCACTGCTGTATTCTTTGATAATATATGGTAAGAGAGGGTGGGTGGGATCACCGAGGATAAGCACAGCTATCGGTTCTTCATCTTCAAGGAATCTGGGTGGACAGGAAGGAATGATATTGACTGCCAATGCTTGGTTGAGCTCGCTGTTTGAGAACACCCAGGCATCATGAACACTGCCTGACCACTTGACAACGTTGAAGAAGCAATATTGGTAATCACAGGCTGCACATTCACTGAATCCAGTTCAAATAATCAAGAGACTGTTTATAAGGCTGTTTGATATCAGTATGTGTGCCATCTACTGTGCCAACACACTGAGGCATCCCATGTTGATTCGTGATTTGGCTTCCAAGATCATTCAGGCATAGGGAGAGAGATATACTTTGGCTCAAGATGTTCTCTAACTGCTCTTCAGACCCGGCAAACAACTACGCTCACAACAGCCCTTAATATGAATGTATTGGCAGTTTTTCGTAGCCTGCTTTCATCACTGAGGTAGTAAAGTGTTGCTGCAACTTGGGTTTCCACGTCTACTAGCTTTCACATGACTTTCTTTTCTTCTGATAAATGGACAGAGTTCTTCAGACAACTTGTGAAAGTTGCCTTGTCACATTCAAAAGTTTTCTTTGTACTCTTCCGCCCATCCCTAATATTATCCCACCAAGTGGATGTTCTGACTGGATGAACCGACATGCGACTTTTCATCTTTTGTTGACTTCTTGCCAAGAAGATCCCTTGCTGTCATTGTCATAAAAAAATGTGCGAAACAGATCCATTTGGTGCTGGTGGTATTTTTCTTCCATCTGTAAGAGAGCTATGTACATGCAATGGTGGGCCAAAATTAGTCCAAATAGAGCTGTCAACACTCAAGCAATCTGTCTAGAACAGGTGGAAACATCTCTGAACCCTTCCGTTGTCAACTGGAGCAGCTGCAAGACGGACATTCTCATTGAAACTTGAATGAAAGTGAAACTGAAATTTCCCCTAACTTAAGTTGCCATTTTTCCATGGCAATGAGAAATCACCATTTTCCATGGCAATGAGAAATCACCATTTTCCATGGCGACAAGAAATCACTTTTCTGGATAACGTGTCTACAGGATCACAGTCAGCACCAAAAAGATTTCCAGATATTTCGATTGCCATTTATTTTTGGATAACTTTTTGTCCAGAAAAGTGGCCAAATTTCTCTGGTGATGTGTAGACGCACCCCCAACAGTGACATTTTTTATCTGAATACCCACTTTTGTGGATATGTGTAAAGGCAGTCTAAGAGTAAAGGAAACTCATTCCAGATGTACATGCATCTACCGGTGGCCTTACATCACTTTTTTTTGGCAACTTGCAACAGGTATAGTAGTTAAACATTGCATATATCATCATCTGGCAATGAGCGGTCATGGTGATGCTGAGACTTCTACCTGCATGTGGTTACTAAGTAAAGCCTCTTCTCAGAAGGAGAAGAATCATGTTCAGCTTACTATAGCTAGTCACGAATCATTTCCCAATGTGATGGCAACAGTGCTGAACTCTCTGATTTGAGTGTGATGCACGGTGCCACTGAAGTCATGAGCGGTTTATGGCATATCGATTGACATTACACTGCACTGCTGAGAAGCGAAGCGTTAGTTTGAGCTGGGAAGAAATCATAGTGACACCTGAAAATTTGATGCTCAACGTTTTTACACAGGGATGAGTTTACAGCAGGTTTGGTAATGGTGTATGGTCTTGTAGTGTCCTGTAGATTTTCATGTGCTGCTGGTTGACCGGTCACTCCGGGTATCCATTAATTGTATTTTGCATGCTGCTTTCTTTTCTGCATTTCTGGCCTGCATGATTGTATGATGGATGTTGGTAAGACTACACCACCTCCCTTCAGAAATATATTCCAAAGATAAATTTTTATGATTTAGGGAAAAAAAGTTAAAATGTTGATAATTAGGCTGACATTATCACAAGAATGTTAAAGAATCGCACTCTTCATCTGTGAAAATTTACCGAATATGAACTCTCTTATTACGGATGGAAAAAAAATTTAGTTTTTTGACATTTTTGGCCAAACTGTGTGGCCTGAAACATCATATAACTATATATTTTTTTCCATCCATAATAAGAGTTTGTGTTCAGCATAATCACAAGAAGTCTGCCTAAGAGATGATTTCATCAGTGTGCAATGAACAAATCATGGTACATGTACTTCCCTGCAAGGACCTTGTTTTGCTGGGACCAAAGAAAGAACTATTTATAACATCCTCAAGAAAGTACTTGGGTTAACTAATGAACACTTCTTAGAGGGAGAATGAAGGGTTTAGATGGGTAATGCATTCCACTTCTCAGGGTTGTTCTCACAGGCAAGCGACAGCTACACTACCCAATATTGTAATGTTTACTCCTTGCACATGAATCAGCGTGAAGTCATTGTTTTATCCGGTCTCAACTGCTGATCTACAGCAGATTTTCTCCCTTTTCACAGAATGTGTGCAACTGTTTTTCCATTCAACATCAATCCTGTCTATGCTCATTAGAAAATGGCTTCATCTGGTAACAACAGAAACAAACTTTCAAGCAGAACTGAACAATGCCACAGCAACCAGCATAAAGCATATAGTGACATCTGATCCAAAAATAGGATTGTGGGGTTACAACAAATAACACCGATTTGTTGTCACACACTGTGCATCTGATAAGCAATAAATTCATTTCATGAAGTTTATGAAGAGAGATGGAGAGAAAGAGAGAGGGGGGGGGGCACAGATGTACAGAAAAAGACTATTGAGAGAACAAGAGAGGGAGAGAGTTAGTTAGCCATACAGCACTTTCCTTTTCTAAGCTGAGATGCTAGTGTCCAATTCAAAGTCTAAGCTAGGCAAACTCTCAATGTTCTCGAGCAGATTCTGCTCCCAGGCACTGAGACCAGCATCAGCGCTTTCACGCTCATTTTTACTTGAAGACTTACCGTCCTCCGGAGACTGCACTTCTTGTTTGGCCTGTGAGTTACTCTTATCCTGTGCAGTATCTCGCTCTTTAAACGATGGGAAATTACCTTTCAGTGGAGTGAATTTCTGCCGGCTCCAAAGCGGTCGGGCCCTGTCAACAGCTGAAGGTCTTTGCAGGCTTGGCAGAGCTGGTCTCGCAGGTCCTGTTGGGACACTACGCTGGGTGGGTGACAAAATAGGATTTTTCTTCTTGGACAGGCCTGTGTTTTGGGTCTGGCTGAGCAGCTCTGATGCATCACCCTTCACCAGGTACGATGAGACATCGATGTCTGGCCAACCCAATGGGAAAGTACACTGAAAAAAAACAAAACAAAACAGAAAGCAGAAGAAGTGTTAAGCAAGCATGCAAGTCTTTCCAATATGCTGAGAAATGTGCTGATAAACAGCTCGTGACATCTCTTATGACTGATGAAGCCAGAGGCATTTCTGGTGAAACATCTTATGAAAAAAAGTTTATTGTGAAAGGTGTGCTGGTAAATCCTCTTCATGTTATGACTACCCAGTCAGGATCTCTCAAGTCCTAGAAAAAATCCTGTTAAAGCTAGAATTAATAAAAATTATACCAACCTTAAACCAGCGTATTACTCATTGACTTCCATTCAAATTGCACCACAAAGTATAGGCCGATAATTTCTTGTCTTAAAGGTAATTATTACTGATAATTACTTGGTTTAAAGGTAATTAATATGCCCCAATAATTTATCCTTATTAGCATCAGACTCTGTTACACTTGTCAACTTCGAATGAAAGAGAAGACTTTGAACAAAAGGACAGAAATGGAAGGAAAAATCAGCGAAGAAAAAAATGCAGTCGAGGAGAGGGCTCGAACCAAGACTGCTCGAGCGAAAGCCGTGCTCCTAACGACTGTGCCACTTGGGACTGCTTGCCGAGAGCTAGTGACAAGTGACCCTGTAGACCACCTGCAACTAGTGTCACACGGTTGCTGCGTGCTTTCTTTTGGTGGTGAGCTCTTTGAAAATGAGTGAGAAAGGGCATTTAATTTTAGCTAACTGTGAATAGTGAGGATGGTATAAGCCCATTAATTTCTTCAGCCTTGCATTTATCGAGTCCATAATACCCTCGTGTAAACGCCTCACTGTTTACTTCGCTCGGGTACTATAGCTCGATAAACGCTTCACTTCAGACATTAATGTATACTTAACTTCTACTATCGTAACATATACATCTAGCTACTGCAGCTTGGCAGCTGTTGGAATATATTATCATTAACATGTAGAAATCACTCATTGCTATTAATTAAGGGTTGTCCCTTACCCCCGATTGACTGGCACTGGTTTTGTACAAAAGACTTTTCCTATGGCTACTATCTCAGTTTCAGTTGAAAGGCCATTGTTTCAGAGCAAGACTGAGCGATTTTAAGAAAGTTGCCTTCCTGTCTTCAATGAGAAATTGATCGTTGAAAACAACTACTTGTGTTTAAGAAGTCATTTTCTCAAGGGTGCAACTAATGCACTGCAGATCCGATTTTGTTACTGTTTGTTTCTCTGAATTCAGGAAGGATAGATCTACAAAAGCTTACTACAGATCTTCGGATTTTGTCTCAGAGCCTGAGATAAAGCTGTACAAGTTTTGAATGCAGATTTTAGCCTGATTTTGATCTTTAGAGGCCTACATCCCAGCCGCTAAGAAAAATTTTGAATATCTGGAATAACGTTTTGAGAGCTATCCTTGAGGAAGTGGCCTGCCAAATTTCTCAAGTGGAGCCAATAAGGAATGACTTATTTATGAGATTGTGCAGGTATAGTTTTGAGAAAATGAGCCAAGAGAGTCTGACTTGAATCCTTTGGGTACACAACGCCCTGGTTGACCAAAGCAAAACCAGCATGATGCAACGTTGATTCTGGCTGGAGTTGAGGCCCCATGCAGTTGAGGTAAAATGAAACCTTAAAACCTTACTTCTACTGGTCCCTGCTGCAGAAGCCAGCTCAAAGTCTCTAGCCCTGCTACTACTAGTAGAGCTGTGGGCGGTTGCTAGAGGAAAGTTAGTGTAGTGGATTTGATTTGTGTGGATTCAGAGATGTTTCTCTTGGATTTGTTGTAAAACTCTTTCTTTACTTGTCACCAACTTAAGAAGACTTCCCCTTGCCAACTCAAGACGTTGAGTCCTTCCTCAGGTCACTCGATCTCTGTATATCATGACTAGTAGTGTGCATAAGTGTTGTGTGCCCGAAGCTATGGATGACGCTGTCTATTCTACATGTACATTTGGCCCTATACTGCGTCCTATCTGCTCCTGTACAGTCTGCAACAGAAAATACAAAAAAATTTCTGTGATGTGGTAGCAACGGAATTAGACTGAGATGTAGAAGACACAATGATGCAACTGTCCCCACACAGCATGCTTGGGACGCACAAACTGGCCTCAAGGACTAGCCTTTATCCGCAACCATAGCGACAGACAGCATTCTCTGCATGTCCAAGTCGACTTTGATTCTGGGAATTGGAACTTAGCCAGAGGTATGTTTCTGGTAAAGCAAGAGCCACCACGGTGATCACCACTCATACCAGCCCTACAGTGTGCACCCCAACAGTAGGAAGAGCCACAACGTGAGGTATGAAAACCAACGTGCCAGTCTATGCTTTTCCATTTTCTAAAAATATACAACCACCCTCTTTTCCTTTGTTTTTCAGGCCTCATTAACATTTTTTTTGCTTTGTTTTTGCTTCACCATTGCTGCCAGCAGGTTCCTTGAGCTTCAAAGAGTACTTCACAAAAAATGAATGGAAAATCCTACTTCAGCCCATTTCAGGGAGGGGGTGGGGAGGAGATATTTAGACTAATACTGCACATGAATGCTCGTTTCGTTTGAATGCGACCAAATGGGGTGGCTATGCACACATGTACATCATGTGCATGAGCCTAACCCTAGCCCTAGCCCTAACCCTAACATTACTAACCCTAGCCCTAACTCTAACCCTAACCCTAGCCCATATGTTACTATGGGATATGGTAGTCCACATTCACACAAAACGAGCATTCATTTGCGGTATT
>JAOWAW010103371.1:0-14915 GCA_028565695.1 Nicola tetela
TCATAGCACTAAGGTATCCCACAAACAAACCTGCTGCACTGCATGCTCTCTCTCTCTCTCTCTCTCTCTCTCTCTCTGTGTCTCTCTCTCTCTGTCTCTCTGTCTGTCTGTCTGTCTGTCTGTCTGTCTGTCTGTCTGTCTGTCTCTCTCTCTCTCTCCCTTCCTCCCTCCCCCTTCTTCCCCTCCCTCCCCTCCCTAGTCTACCAGCCCACTCCACAAACACAAGCTGTACAGTTCGCTCTTCATCTATCTCACACAGATAGACAAACGGACAGATAGACAGGCAGAAAGACAGACACATGCACACAGACACACAAGGAAGCACATACTTCCAAAACGACATACCCTGTGTTCCCCTCTCCTTTACCAGTCTTCCCAAAAACACGTTCCCTTGCATGCTGTGAAAAGAGCAAACCCCAAAACCATATACTCCAGCCACACAGCCACATCTGCTTCACAAACCAACAACTTGTCAAGTCCACAACACAATCGATATGCCAACTGTTTCCTTGGTAGTCAGCGTTCAAATCAAAATTAAAAAGTGCTTAGAGAAAACAAAAGTTCAAAATGCACTTTAAGTCTATAACTTGAACCTCCTTCTTATAGCAGCTGCAATAATAGATGTAAATGAAACAATAGGATGTGCTGAATCAAAAGGAGACAGTAAACTTCATATACCTTGAAAAGAACATCAGATGCATCTAAGATCATCCAATGGCATGAACTTGATGCCAGTACTGCTTGATTCCTGTGCCCAAGGAAAGCAGCTGGTGAAAACGATTGAAACTTTGCAACTTGCAACCACACAGATATCCAAAACAACATAATTGCACGGCTGAAACAATTATAAGGGTTAATCACGTAAACTTGTACCAACACATGCATGCCCCCTGAGAGAGAGAGAGGGAAAGAGAGAGGGAGAAGTACATATGTATACCTATACAGGTACCTCCTGTACCGCTTTTGTACGTACCGAAAAGCAGCAAGGAAATGATAAAAAGTGATGCAGTCATATTGAGTCAGGTAACTGTCAGCCATGAAAAAAATGAGAGGAAAAACAATAAATGATGACATGATAACACCAACAGAAAGATCAATTGGAGTTCAGCAGGTCAACAGCTCATCTTTGAAAATATTAACCCATTCTCATGAAGAATTTTTTTTGCAAAGCTACTAAGATCTTGGCCAAATTTGAGACCTGCCAGCACTGGTTGAAATTAAAAAAAGGAATTCTTCTCTGAAGTGTTACCGGCATGTGTGATTAAGGACAGCCCATATAAGTACCTTACAGCTACTTTTTTATGGGTGCTAAGCTTAATTTTGGCACAACTTATCAAGTAGACCAAAATTGCAAAATTTAGTTGTCACCAAATTTAATTCAGCAACACCCAGCTAACACTACAGGCAATGGTGAGACAAATGTTTAAATTGCTTCACTGCCAGTTTCACTGTTTCACTGCTCATGCAGCAGAGTCGTGCTGCTCAGCTGAGTTTCAAAGAGATTGGAAGTTCATCTTACATTTGCTAAAAATAACACTTGTCAAATTCAGTGCATTGGAAAACCGCAAAATTAGTAGTCACAAAAATGTAGCCTTAAAGTAATGCCAGTCATGTTATAGTCATGTTATAATTATAGTGTTTCAGTTATCCATATACAGAAAAAACTCTAAGACACACACACACACAGGTATGCAGACACAGACATTAAAATACTATCATACAGATTTCTACAGCACATGTGAACACAGTCAAACGGTTATTGAATGCTGTTCGCTATTATATGTACACACATACATCATGTGACATTCAACTGGTTAATAAATACAATTACCTGCAGTGCTGTCCTCACTACAGACCAAGACTAGCAAAGGAATGAAAGCTACTATATAGCACTCCATACATAGCATACACACATACACATTGATTTGCTACGCACTCCCAGCATGCTTCTGTAGGGCTGCAGGCTAATAATGTCTATTTCAGATTCCACACACTTGATGTGCTAATAGTTTGCAAAGAAAAACAGATCATATAAACTATTGACTCAAAGTCAACATAAAGTTCCAACCTAAGCAATGTTCGCAATGTTGACACATCTGATGCCAGCTGACGACTTTTCCCAGACTGCAAAAAAAGGAGAGAACAAGACGAACCTCTAACAAACATTCATGAGAAAATCCTACATGCAACTGTAGTGGGCCTGTTTGTTTAAAAATGAATCTGGTGAATTCTGTGAATGAATGGATTTGATTGTGTTTGCTTCTTCATGAATCTTATTCTGAATAAATTCATTCACGGTGAATCTGTTCATTGACTTGGTGGTGAATCATTTGATGAATCCACCAATTATGGCACCAACATTTGAAAACCACGAGCTCTTTGCACGTTGTGATGAAAGCATAACCTAATCCTTCCCAACTGGTTGCTCCTGTGCTCAGTGGTGGCACAATGTTTGACACCATTTTCAAGAGTTGGCTGGCCGTTTGTTTGAACACTATCAAATCATTTGAATCACATTCACCCAATTCATCCCCCCCCCCCCCATACACACTAGACACACACCAGCATGTACATGCATGTGCACACTCACATAAAATGATTGTACAGACAAATTTGTTCCATTCTTCAGTTAAAATTTTACACAAACTATATACCCCTAAAATAATGTTTCAAGATGAAAGTCCAAAATGGCAAAGTGGATTTCCTTGAATCTGTTGTTGATCAATTGACTCCTTCAGTAGATGTATCTTTCAAGTACTAATGACGGGCGATGTTATCTAAGACTCTTTGGCAGCTTGTTAGTTGCACAGCATGATGTACAACTGCCAGTCTTTTCTGACTGTAGCTGTATCACACCATCCTGCCATTTCTGTTTGTAGGACAATTCAATGTTTCCTCCCTCATTGTCCAACAAAATGGCGCTTGTGTCATGTTCCCTCTCAAACCACCCTAACCTCCCTTCCCAGGTTAGTGGCACAAATCCTGAATACACATGCAGTCAAAAAAACATCAGTTTCAGCTCTGAACTGGTGCTTTGACTGCCAGAGACCACGGCACACTAAAAATGGAACACTTGAAAAAGAAGATAGGGAAACTAGGAAAAACTGAACAAAAACCATTGAATTCTGACTGCTGAGATGGTTTCTCCCACATTATTATGCACTATTGTGGATTTGGCACCTACCACTTCATACATTGCACATGTCTAACACTTTTATCAAAAGTAGTAGCACATTTTAGCACCTGGTGGTAATCTTGGGGTTAAAATTGGGCCTTGGACAACTGAAAACTGCCTGTAATTTTGAGGTGCTTGCAATTCTGAGGCACCCGTATTTCCAAAATTTCTCTGCAATACTTTCTTATGGAGAAATCAAAGGGATTGAAAAAGAGTGTCTGGAATTCTGAGATGCCTGCAACCCAGAGTTCCACTGTAACTTGATTGCATTGGCAAACTGTATGATCCTCACCAATTGATGAGAGATGGGGTCCAACTGTGTACGCAGTAAGCTGTCAAACGTTCTTGTTAATGCCATCTCAGTTGTGAAAACATCAGCTTCAATCTAAGATCGATAAACAAAAAGAACATAGGCAGACACAGTGTTCACAGAAAAAAGCACACACAGACACACATTTCACAATAAAACAGTCACAGTTTTCACAAGAAAACACACACAGACACAGTTTTCAACAAAAAACAAACAAAAAAATCAGACAGGGCTTGAACAAAAGCACTGTAAAGACCTCTGAACAATGAAGGCTCACCCCAGGGCAAGTTTTCCGGAGCTCAGAAAGACATGCTCGAAGCAGATCCAGGATAGAAGTTTGGATCACTAACATTGATGATGTCATCTTTGGATGTAATTCGATTACTTCTGGCTAAATATGGAAATGGCAATGAAAACATCAAGAATAAACTTCAAGGTGTTGACAACATACCAGAAAAACAGCCTTCAATTGCCATGGTTACAGAGGGAAACAAATCACCATAACATTAAAGTAGCAAGTCTCCCAAGACAGCCTGGATAACAAAGGAATCCCATGCACTGGGTAGCCATTGCACAAACTAGCTAACTTCCGAATCAGCTACTAAGATGACACAAAACACACTGATCTATTATTGACCGCATGCTTGTGCTATTATTCTCCATACTCCTTACCTGGCGCTTTTCAAGACTGCATGCTACAGACGCATGAAATCTACACAAAGAGAAGAAAGTGGAAAATGACAAATGAAATTCACAGCCGTCACTTTTAATTTGGAGAACTTTCTTTATCAACAACTGCCTGCTTGAATCTTTTATCACACAACAGTATTTCTGGTGATTACCTCTCTATCTCTCTCAATCTCATTCCCATCCTATCTGTCTCCTTCCCCCCACATACATTGCCTTGGCATGTCTACACACTTGCAAAACAGCCGCTTTCCACTGTGTATATCAAATCAGGCTGTTCCAATGACCAACTAAGCAGAATCCTTTGTCAAAACGCTGACATAAACTATCTGAAAATAGTGCCATGTCAACCTACCTTGGCCACAGGTAGAGGTGTCTCACAAATAGGTCCTTCATCATCCTTTCAACTTTGAAAAATCCCGATGAGAACATTTGCGGCTTTTCAGACAATGCTTTAATGAACCCTTCCTGTGCCAATATCAACAGTTGAAAAAGAAAAAGAAAGAAGCAAAGAACAGGAAGTCTGTAAACCTCTACTGTATGATCTTCACACTTGATGCAGTTGAAGAAAACTGTCTGGCTGCTAGAAATTCTCAATTTAATGGACTTCATTTATATATATATATATATATATAACGAAGAAATACTGTATACTGTCACGCTGTTTCTGGCCATTTTCTGGTGGGGAAAATGCCATGGCAACTAGGTTAATGTACACCTACAAGAGACTAGCGGAGCTGACCACTGAGCAATAGCATGTCTGGTAAAGGGTCATCTGTAATTATTGAAATTATATTCAATCTGAAAAGACCTTGAATTAGGGTGGGTAGGTAGAGCTCTATTTTGGATTAAAAAATTTTTGAAATTACTTGTAGATCAACAATATCCATGATTTGTGCATGCAGCCTGACCGGTTGCTGAAATGGCCAAAAACACATTGAAGAAGCGGGTTACTGTGAATTTTGCATCTCTACATTTACTGTGATCATGGTGTGACTCTGTGAGAGACTGTGCTGTGTAGGCCACATTACGCTCAGCATTTACACTATGCACATGCCAAAGTCCTGTTCCATAGATATCTGGATGTCACACACAGTCCACAGCTGTTTGTACTTTGCAGCTTACTCAAGTTCATGCACACTTTTAATACAGGAGCAATGATGACCCTTACGGGGGCAGAGGATGCAGGACATTCATCAAACTATTAGGTCAAGAGGTTGCTGATGCGAGAAATTCTAGCCTTTGCCCTGGACCAGAAGAGCATTCACATGTATACAGTTGTCAGGGTGGCTGCCAATGTGAGATTGATAAGGGAAAAACAGACTAAAAATCTTATCCTGGACTATCCTGGACCTGTAGGTCCACGCATAGGTCTACACTTGCACACTAGTATCATAGATCCACATGGTGATCTTTTTGTACAGTACATGTACCACGATGTATGTTAAACTTTCAATATTTTTCTCCTTTGGATTAGGGGGTGGGTCGGTGGGTCTTGAAAAATCCAAACTCTTTGTGGATTGAAAATAATTTCAATAACTATGTATGGCCCCTAAGCTGCTGCATAGCAAAATTAGCATGACAGTGCCACTTTGAAAAAAAAGAACTATGCAAATTGCATAAGAATAGACAAATCAGATGTAGACAAAGTCACATTTGTGGCTGTGGTAGCATTCAGGTGTTGTCACTCTTAAGTGTTACAGTACTGTAAGTTGTGTTGGGTTCATGCTGGAATGAACATATAATGGCATGGCCATTGCCAGTGTCTTCTAAGTTAGAAAATGGTCATTGCGTGTAACACAACATGGTGCAGCAAACAACCTTTTCAGTTCCTCGGGCAGGAGTTACAACTCGTTTGCAAGAAGCACACAGGGTACAACAGTTGGACGAAGAAATCCTGCAGCTCCACAAGGAGATTTCCAGGACCAAGGAAACAGCTGCAGCGGAGCTTAATGTTGACCATCCAGTGAGGAAGTCCCGGCTGGTCTCTCAAGGCCCAAAAACATGCATCTAGAGCAGGTTTTACTTTAACAACAGTTTATGGCTGCCCAGCAACTACAGCAGCAATAGCTCATGGAAACACCATTCAGTTGTGTGGAACATCACCAGTGTTTCGGCACACTGACCAGCAGTGTCAGCGGGCCTGATAGTAGCCAGAAGCCACGTGCACAACAAATGGATGTTCCAATTCTAGACGGACTTGAAGGACTGAATTTGACAGTATTCAAGGATTGAAATGTAAGTTGGGAAGATAACATTTTGTTAACATGTGTATTTGAGCAGGTATTGGAGCGAGAAGCTCGTCATGGTATTATTGGTCGGTGATAAACCCAGGGTGGACTTCCTTATGGCAAACCGGAAGGCTTGGCATTCAGCCTGACAATGACATTGATGAAATTGTACGAAAGATAGAAAGCTTTTTGCATAGCCACCGTAATCCTACATCCAGGCAAGTTTATGTTTGCAAAGCTGGCTGTCAGTTACTGAGGATTTATACTGTGACCAGAGGCATATACAGCGGATGATCACCCCATTAAAGCACTGGATATTTTTCCAACTCCCACCAGCAAGACTGGCATTAGATTGTTTTGTGGACTGGGATGGTCCAACAATTTCAGAGTTTTTCACCCTGCTTGGCAGGGCTTATGACACCAATAAATGCCCTTCTGTCGCCACGATCAGAATTTCTCTGGGAAGCACCACAACAAGATGCTTTTGAAAAGGTGATCACCAAAATACAAATCCAAGATTACTAGCAAACTTTGATTTGATGAGCCCCTTGCGGCTTGAGATGGATGCAGCGCAGTCCCAGGGTCTTGGCATGGCATTGTGGCAACAACAACCAAATGGTGATTGGTGCCTCGTGCAATGTGGCTTGAGGCATGGAACCCTGGCTGAATCAGGGCTGAATCACGATACTCGGCTGCAGAGATTGAGATCTTAGCAGTTACTTGGGTGTTAAAGAAGGCACTCGTTTTTTGGCAGGAGCAGATTTTGAACTGATGGTGGAGTCCAGGTGGACCACAGACTTGTACCGATCATTAATTCAAAGAAGTTGGACGAGCTGTCTTCTCCGAGGATCGTACGGCTAAAAGAAAAGCTAGCCATTTACAGAAAGAGAGTAGTATGGTGTCTTGGCATTGAGCATAAGGTTGTTGACTGTTTCTCACAACATCCAGTGGATGACTCAGAGCAGGATGGTGAAGAGACAGAGAGCGACTGACAGGAGCACCAGCATATCGCCTTGTGCCAATGTAGGAAGGACGATGGCAGAGGTGAGGAAATCATCACTGACCAGCGTTTGATTCACCTAAAGGAGCTGGCAAACCAAGACCAGGATTACCACTACTTGAGAAATCAAGTTCGTCTTGGCTTCTCTTCAAAGCTGGCAGATCTGGAGAAGAATCTTCATCTGTACTGGACACTCATGATCAGGCATGAACTATCTATTGAAGACAATATGGTGCTGCTGGGTCACCGTCTTATACTTAAGGTTATGAAAAAGACGTGCTAAAGGAGCTCCACTCTTCTCATCAAGGCCAGGACCGAACCTTATGAGCAGAGACAGGCTGCTTATTGGGCAAACATTACAAATGATGTGCAGACATTGCTTGATCGTGTTGCTCCTGTGTGGAAAGACCCCTGTTCCAAACCCAAGAACCAATGGTGCCTGATAAGAGACCATTGAGGGCCTTTGAGAGCATTTTGGCTGATTTGTTTGCGCTCGCTGGGTTTGAGTACCTCCCCCTCACTGACAGATATTCAGGTGGCTGATAGTATCCAAATGTGGTCGGTCATCCAGCTTTTCGTAAATGGTATACTTACTCAAAGACTGGCTGACAGATAAAGGCATACCAGTTAAGTTGACATCAGATGGAGGCCCACAATGCAAGTCCTGTGAGTTCGCAAAGTTTTGCCATGATTGGGGTATTGACCATAATACCAGTAGTCCGTATCACCATGAGACTAACAGAGCTGCGGAAGCTGCAGTTAAGGCTATCAAGGCACTTATCTCAAAAACGACCAAGTGACCAAGAACAGAAACCTGGATTTCAATGCATTCCATGAATGCAAGGTGTAATCGAATTCCAAAACGCCCCAAGGAGCAACGGCCTGAGCCAAGCTGAGATGGTATATGGGAGACCTATAAGATCAAAGGTGATCACTCATTATAAAGCTTTAAACAAGAGCAGCAGTGAAGCTGCATAAACTAGATGCGGACAAGGCGACAACATTGGCAAAAAAAGGCCAAGGTACGGATGATGAGCATGCAAAATCATTACCTGAATTACCTAAAGGAGCGATTGTTCAAGTCCATCATCTGCGTACCAGGAAGTGGAGCACAGACACCAAGGTAGTGGTGCAAGACCCTAGTAGAACAAGGAGCTACCTTGTGGAAATGAAAAGTGGACAGATTTTTCAGTGCAACCGTTGATTTTTGCAACTATTTTTCATGTAATCAGTAGAGTCTGAGGAATTTGAGATGAAAATGGCAATTCATGGCAATTTGTGGCAATGCAAGTTACTGCCCATCACAACTTTAACAACATTCTTTTGAGTCATGCCTCTGTTCCCTAGTCACAGAGTTGAGGAGGGGCATGCGAGGCAAGCGGTAGCTTTCAGGTGTTATCCCTCTTAAGTGATAAAGTACTGTGAGTTCTGTTGGGTTCATACCAGAATGGGCATGTAATGGCATGGCCATTGCCAATGTCTTCTAAGTCAATAAATGGTCACTGCATGTGACACAACAGTGGCGTTCTCTTGCTTCAACCCACCTTATTCTGTTCTCGATACAGTCGTAGAATGAAGGCTTCAAGACAGGTGTCATCCACACTGAAAACATGCAGAAACAGCAACAGAAAAAAACAGTAATGCATACTCTCTCAATGTTTTCTCAGTTTTTCTGGATAGAAAAAAAAAACAACGGACCTGAGCAATTAATGATCACATAGCATAATTCAGTTATTTGGGACCATTCACAGCACAGGAAAACCAGCCAAATTACATGGTTTTTTTCACAACCCAAAGATGCACATGGATTTCAATCTTATCCTGACAGTACCCTGCCCACAAAAGGGCAATAACCCCCCCCCCCCCCCCCAAAAAAGAACTACTTAATATTTTTTGATAAAACTTCAACATAAATGACAACACAATGCTCTAATTCCATACTGTCCCATTTTCAGTGGGTATGCTTTATGAGTTGGGCTTTGAAGCAAACTAACAGAATGCCAACTGAAGCTCCAAGCATGCTGACAAATGCGCAGTCCAGCGCAAAATGGTTGCTGCTATTGTATGTGTGCCATTTGCGGCATGTGTCATAGTCAATCTCACTTTAACATACCATTTTTATCCAAAGGAAAACGTGCCTTGATAATCACAAAATGCTTTTGACAGCTCATACATTGAGATCTCAAAGTGCCAAGGCTTATACAACTCATAATGAGTTTTTCTGGTTGCACAGTGCTGGTGTAACATGTACAGATAAAATTCTTTGTATTCAATGTATTGTCACTACAGAACTGGCAATTCACCTTTTTCTACTGTCGCTACTGCACTGGCATAAGTGGAAAAGGTAACAGAGTAATTCCCACACGTGATCATAATAATCTCACAATGACTGCATGAGCATTCTGCAACAGCACACAGGCACAGAGTGTCTGGGACAAGTTTGACAACCAGACCTGCCTATTTTGCAAAACAAACATCCCTCCATCTTCACAACATATCAATGTGACCCTGCACTATTCAGAAAATGACTTCATCTTCTATGCCAACAGGCATGCAATGGACCTGCTTTCAACGCCTGTCACACATACCGATGGGCATTGTTGACAATGATTCCCTTTACCAAATGAGTTGGAATGTTCTCCTTTAGAATGTCCACCACCAAGATACGCGATGTGACAAAAAGTACACCACCATCAAGGTATCGCTGGTGACTGCAAAATATTTGTATACCCAACATGAGCAATCACTTATATCAATGCACACACAATTTGCAAAAAAAAATAGACACAGCCCTTATCGTAAAGAAACCTTGAGCGAAAATGCTTTCCAATGATGTACTAACCGTTCTTGAGCACTGAGAGTATTGGTTACAGCCTGTGGAAGATGAGTCACTCCACAGGCTTCCAGGTCATGTATGATGACATCCTAAAAAGCGAGCAACAGCTACTCAACATCTATAAAAGTAACACCAAGTAAGGCTGCAACCCCAATCTGCTCTTCAGTCTCTTGTTGCAAAAAATATTTGCACTCAATGTTAATTAAATAAAGCCAAGAATTCGCAATGGCAGACAAAGCACTACTGAAATTAACACTTCCTATAAAAAAAATCAATAAACTGTTAAATCTTGCTGCCAAAATCATTGGCCGAATACTGCGTGCTGTAAAAACATCACTCTTCGCCACTCTCGATGGTGAATAATCTGTAACCTGTGCTGCTGCTTCAACAGCTGTTCCTCCTGTCTGAACATTAACAAAACAAATGCATTTGCGTATTTATTTCCTCACTAACCTGTTCGTCCTTGAATGTGTTGATTACCAGAACCAGATTGCCTGGGTCACAGTGCACCTGTATCAAGGCTGTGACAATGCGTAGCACACCTAGACCTCTGCAAAGGATAACGTGAACAAGTTCTTCTTAATTAAACAGGATGATTTTCATGTGTCGTGACATGGTGATTATCCTATATGAGCAAAACACAGGTGATTCAAAGAGAAAGGTTTGTCAGCCTAATAGTGCACCTTACATGTAGTTGTAGTATGCTAGTACTGGTTATTGGTTGAATTTTTGATATCATATTATATATTAGTCCTTTGACTGGCAAAAGACATTCGCATTGAGCCTTTATAGGCCTCAGTGTGTTGAAGGGGTGCTGGACCCTTCATCAAGGATGACTTGCCATTTTTCTGATTTTAGCTGTAACTGGCCTAGAAAGCCTTGAAGCTTTTGCCAAATGTATAATTTTACCACATTTCTTTCTGCAAGTTGGAGAAATTGAGGGTGGTGCCCAAGGATCTGAAGCTGGGGGCTGCTAAAGCAGGAATTTCAAATGCTACTTTCTTGAAACAAGGCTAGTAATTCTCCAACTTCAACACCTCATAGTCCAGTCGTTTCTCTCTGTATTTGTTTAAAATTTTCTGTACAATGGTCCTGAACTACAAAGCTAAAAGCAGTTCGACAAATACTGAAAATTCTTTCTCCTGAAGTTATTCATAATGATTACACATTTGATTGGCCATAAACGACAATTTCTTTTAGCCCCTCATTTTGCAAGTGTAGAATGGAGTTGAACAAAGCTGGAGCAATCTTTCTTCAACATCCTTTGCAAAGACAAAAGCCAAAATTCTATGCTCATATCATGTAAAACACGGCTACAGTATCAAGTTAAAGTTTTT
The DNA here is from genome assembly GCA_028565695.1 of Nicola tetela. NCBI lineage: Eukaryota > Metazoa > Porifera > Calcarea > Clathrinida > Clathrinidae > Nicola > Nicola tetela. The sequence continues at coordinate 11,577 of JAOWAW010103371.1, forward strand.
TGTCCACCATTTTTCTATTTACCATAACTCAGTCATACATGGAGATATCATCACCCAGTTTTCAGATTTTACATGCTTGATGAAAATTATTTCAATGACTAGACATAAGTAATGCAAGAACAAGGTAGCTATGAAGATAAGCTGAGGGTATAGCACCACTTAAGTGTCATCATCTGTGGATTTTGAAACAGCGTTGCTGTACAGTCTGTAAAAATACATGGAACTTAGAAATCATTGATTGCTGATCATGATGGCATGCACATTAATTCTTCCAGCTGCCTAAACTGTTTCCTTATGCGGTCATGCCTACTGCATAATCACAGTTGATCTGATTACTTACACTTCTTTTGGTCCTTTCTTACATCTATTATATAATTTTTTTTTTTATTTTTACTTTGCGAGTAATGTGATGGCGGTTTATGGTTATTTACGTGGCCTCCAAAACACAAGATCAGTCTTGGCAAACTGGTTATCTTTACTGTGAAATTTGAATGCGTGTAATGCATTCGCTAACACGAATAAACCTGCGTGAAGTAAAAAGGAAAAAAATGCTCCTGCATGGTTCCCTTTTCCTCACCTGGCTGCAATGAGGAGACCGTCATCGGCCAGCAGCTCAGTAAACATCTGATTCTGATAATCCAACATAGTGGGGAATACTGCAATCAGTGTCTCAAAACCGCCAATTTGCTTTCATCTGCCTTCGGCTGTAACCTTGTCGTTTCTCAGGTTGTCCACTGTGTAACTGTGCGACAGTAAGTCCGACAATCGCTCTAAAATACTCAATCTTTATCAGCATGGTTAATTAAATTGAAATGCAGAAGGATATGGTGAAAGGGAGAGCTTTTTCTGTCCTGCCTGTAAGCTAGATCCGCATCATGTTCGAGCTAACTTGAGCCTATAGCTTGCAGTCACCAGAACTTGGTGGCAGAAAATCAGCGTCGGAAGGCAAAAATTAATAATACTTTTAATAATAATAAAATAACCTTCCAAGCCGATCTGATCTGATTGTGTTGCAGTGTTGGTCTTGTACATGAGTGCCCGGCTTGTCTGTGGATGTTTTTGCTCCGTGGACAGCTACAGAAGCTTAAACGCTTTGGCGCCATTTTTCAACTCCATAGTTACCAGTGTCAAATATGGCGTCAGCTAAGCATACCCAGAGTCCTGAAGACTTTACGGAGGATAGCTCCTGTTTCTTTTGAGTCTAGTGCTTGTTTGTCGCTTCAGTCCTTAGACTTCGCGCCGTTATTTGAAGCGAAGACAAACTACATGTAAATAATTTACTCGGCTTTGGGTCCGTCTACCAGGACCTGAAACAATGGCTTCAGGAACGGTAATTCAAGTGACAAACATCTCCTCCAGTGTGACGGAGAAGCAGATGAAAGATCTCTTTGGAATTTTTGGTCGACTTGATGAACTGAAGTTATATCCATCAAAGTATGTTGGAGTTTGTATCCGTATGCTGCTGATGTTACTTTGTTCATTGAGGCATTAACTTTGATTTTTCAGTTCTTCTGGATCATCTTCACCACGCGTTGGCTACGTGAAGTATGCAGAGCGTGAAAGTTGCCTTGTTGCGCAGCACTTGACAAACACTATATTTCTGGATAAGGCTTTGATTGTGATACCTGTGCCTGTTGGTAAGTGGCGTAGTTAGCAGTGTATAAAGTTGCTCAGTAGTTTGTAGAGCCTGGGATTTTTTTGTCGAAGCTGCTCGAAATGTTGAACACGAAGAAGCTATGCTGAGGTCATTGGTGTAAGAATCATCCTCTGTGTTTGGCTAAAAATGGCATCGGCTCCTGCATTGTTTGTGAAACTTTGGGGCAGATTATCTTCCAGATGAAGCTACTGCAATGGCAGCAGCTGGCTTGGATGGCACAGCTCCTGCTGAGCCCAAAACTGTGTCTGCACCAGCACAACCAGAGGCTCCCGCCCCTACAACCACACCAGCAGCAGCTGGTAGTAGCGTTCAGTCGGTAAGTTGTTACAGGACTTGCCAAGCATCTACTGTAAGAGTTTGCCAGTGATCAAAATCAAAATCAGACTATCCTATGTTTCTTCAAAACGTTTATCAAGCAGTAGGTACAGCACACTTAATCATACAGAGACATTTCAACGGTGTTTGATGAGAAATAATGCTTCTTTTCTCAATCGGGGAGAACCTACTATTATCACGAAATAACTGCTGGTGCAATGAATAATGGTTTTGAATGAACCAAACTGTTCTCTCCATGAGCATATGTTACTGACATTCGAATGTTCTCAAGCCCCCATTTTCCCATATCTGTACAGTGCAATCACAACAGTGATTAAGTTGATGGGTTCAGTCAGTAGGGAATACGCCAACAATATACCATGACCTTTTTGTAGTGGTTTTCCAAGTTTGTGGAACCCTCCCACTAGGCCTAGGCCTTGCTTAATACTACTATAGATCGTGGCTGGCACTGATCATTGTACATGCAGGCATTATCCCCTGCTCTACAGGAACAAGATGTGCCAGTGTTCCTGACTCTGTGTATTCAACATTTGATAGATATGCATTACGTTACATTCCCCAGACTTGTACATGCAGCATAGAGGTCAGGGATCAGTTTTATCATGCATGTTCTTCCTGCTGCTAGCATCACAATCATGGCTTAACAGCAAACCAAAGGGAGAGAATCCCTGAGAAGCTGTTTGACTAAGAGCACGGGTCCTAGAGAAACTGAAAAACAGCACATTTTCCTATGTGCCCCACATGTCCTGTACAACAGCAATCAGCCCTGGAAAAGCTATTGATATCACCACAGAAATTTATTCACAGAACTTCAACTGTGAAGTCAACCATAATACAGGGGCTTCGCAAGTGAATCAAAAGAGTGTTCTAGGCCATTCCTCAACTGACTTGAAGTTCACTGTTTTGCAGCAGAGTAAGCTGGAGCAGTACGGAAGGGTGGTGCCTAGGATTACAGCTACTTAATTTTAGACAGCTGCGATTCTGTTGTCAGTTTTGAAGTTGTTGGTAGCAAGTAGTGTAATAGCATGCATATGTGCATGCAGCAAGTGAGTGTCCATGCAGCTGTATTCCAGGCAGCATACATGGTCTATGTGAGTCCTACCATGCATTTTGATTTTGAAAATTAAAAAAAAAAAAAAAAAAAAGACAGCGCACACTAGCTGCTCTGCCACCAGATGGCTATTGTTTCTGCCAGACTGATTGTATGTGAAATGTGCATTGTAGTAATCCAAAAGCGACAAGTGTTCACAGTGTTGAAAGTTGGACACACACACACACACACACACACACACACACACACACACACACACACACACACACACACACTGACTCAGGCTTGATTCTTG
>JAOWAW010103393.1:0-14907 GCA_028565695.1 Nicola tetela
ACTAGTCTGGTGTGAAGAGTGTTGGTAGAGGTGCGAGTCTGCGGTGAAAGGTTGATCCTAGAGCGCGTGCATGCGTGTGTGCGTGTTGTTTCGTGGTCTGTGAGAATAGTGAGTGCGTTCGTGTGAACTATACTACGACATTTAGCGGCATCGACGTAGTTCAACTTGCAGTCGGCACAAATTCTCCAATATTGTGCTTGCCGGTCAACTTTCCAAGTTAACATTGCAGGAATAGATTGCCTCTGGCCTACAGAGTGGACATCGTTGTTCAGGGATAAAGGAGTGGTGGTGACATCGAAGGAAGGACTCCACCGGAGACAAGACATCGTTGTGCTTTCTCAGAAATGCATACGCCGCAAGCCTTTGGCACAGACTATAATAGACTCAGGGAGTAGAAGATGCTGAACAGACGTTTAGAATGAACTCCACGATTTCCCTGTAACCGAGCAAAACCGCTGTTCTTAAGATGAAGTTTATTATCACCCCTCCTACACTGCCTACCTCTTTCATTTTGAAATTCTTGGGGTTTGCCGTTCCCTCAGTTTTGATTTTTGGTTTCTTGATTTTGGATTTCTGTAGTAGTTTTATGCAGTTTGCACTCTTTCAACTTTCTACTCAGCTGCGGCCTTGAAAGAAGAGCTGATAAGACGCCCATTCTCTCTTTGTTTAGTTGGAAAGTTTTCTATGCTTGAAGGAAGTGCAAGGGCTGTCCTCCTGGTCCATAGCGGCTGAGGAATAAGACTGAAACTGTTGTAGTACTTGTCGAAGCTGGTCTACCTGTCGGATGGACTGTAGATCCTCTGAGACCTAAGCCTGGTTGAAGATTTTGAGATGACGAGGAGCGGAGGACAGTGGCAAGGACACGCAACTCATTTCCGTCGCACAGGAACAAACTCTTGAGATGCTCGGAATCCCAAAACAGCAAGCCTCAGAAGCGATGACATCGACAAGGCCGAGGTCGCGTGTGTGTGACTGTATTTTTTTCGGCCAGGGAGCGAATGGCTTTATTCAGTGGTTTCTAGGAGCATTCATTGGATCTTGGAAATTACCGAATGTAGCTGCACCCTTACTATAACCTTCAAAACTGTGATTATAGAGTAATTAACTTTGAGTCCTTGAAGGCCAAGATAGTTCCGTAAGTATATCATGTCGCGTGCAAGGCAAAATGTCTGTTTCGGTGCATAATTGGAAATGGCGGACGAAAAGGTGACCAGATAAGTTGGTTCGCACCATACGGTAGGACCAGCAGCATCGCAACGTGCGCGAGCCGAAAACACTGAACACGATTTACAACCGGCAAGGAAATGCTTTAATGTATGGAATGAAGAAGAGCCAATCTAAAACTTGGCTCTAGATCCGAGAATCACGCGTACGCCGAACGTCTGCTGACATGTGCCGCAGTCGAATAATAATTATTATAAGGCCAATTCCCTCGCTTGAATTGAATTGGACGGCGAACGAAACGTAGGTAGGTAACTAATATTTATAAGACCATTCTACGCTCTCAACGGTCACCCGTGAACCAAGATGAATTAAATTGCTTTTCCTATAGTTATGTTGAAAGCTGAGGTAAACCTAAAATGGACAAAAAAATCAGACATGGGACGACTTCAAGTCGGGAGAAGCAGGCAGATGAAAATTTAAAACGTAATGTAATACAAGACTGAGCGGACACACTCCGGAGCAGCTCCTCTAGATGTCATGGCAACAGACCCACTGGCCTCGGGTCATCCCATGGAGGGTAATAAAGAACGGAACAGAAGATGACTCGATACTATTACCGGCATTTCGGGAAGTTTCAGAGAAGAAACGAGCGAGAGAGTGAGTGAGTGTAGTAAAAGGAAAGTCCTGGGTAGTTAGATGCTGCTAGTTATAACATAAGGACAAAACGTAGCATGTTGAGGGATGAGTGCTGGAACGAAAAGCTATGCTACAAAGCCTGAAAGAGAGTGTTTTTCGCCGCGTTGACGTATGCGACAGTCAACACCAACAAGAGAATAGAAGAAACTATAGATTGCTCGCTTACTTAAAGGTTGTGCTGGTTCGTTTCTAACGACAAAGAAAATAGATAATTCCAGTCCCCTTCGGAAACGGCTTTGGGTGAAGGAGGACTTTGCTCAGGTCAGACTGCGTTGGTATAAAACGAATGCCTTTCCATCTGTCCGAAGCGAAAAAGTCGAGCAGTTCGCCTTCATCTCGAGCAATATCGTCGGTGTAGACAAAGACACACTGATTGAATACCCAGCTGCACGGATGAAACTCGGCAATGGCGGGAAAGCTGCCCTCATCGTATGGCGGCAGCCAACGGCACTTACTCGGTGTTCGACCTTCCGGCTCCCGCCAAGGTTTAATCGATCCCACGCAGTAGGAAGACTCTTTCCATCTAGAATTTGTCACGAAGCTCGTTGCACTGTCATTACTGATTAAGCTAACGGTACTTGTTGTGCTCTCGGTATCGTTTCCTTCGCCGTCGGAATAACAGTGGTTTGGCGCTGTGAGCAAAGAATCGGGGGTGCTGGTGACGTCGCAGGTTTCGTAGCCTGGTGGTGTCGTCAGGCCGTTGCTATTGTCGCTGTTCTGACTAAATAGCGATGATTCGTCACCATAGCCATCATCGGATTCGTCCTCGATGTAGTCTTCGAATTCGCCGACGTCGACGTCGCCAAAATATTCTTCTTCATAAATCTCTTCCTCACTCGCTTCCTGTTGGCCGTTAGCCTCCTTTATATCCTCCTCCCGTATCGTGTTTTCCCCTTCCTCCTCTTCAAATTCGTCTTCATCGTTCTCCGGGATGACCGCAAGACCATTTTCACTAACTGGCTGTTCAGCATCCTCAAACTCATCTTCTTCATCGCCGATCTGGTCTTCACCCTCTTCGCCCTCACACTCAGCGACCTTCTGCTTTACATTGCTGAAAATCTGCTCAATGTTACCAGCCATCTCGCCGCCATATTGCGACCCGGTAGTATCAAGTTCCTTGCCCTCCTCGTCGGGATTCTTGTGTTTCCACAGCGCCGCCCTGGGCACCCATTGCTGTGCCAATGCTTCCGTCAGCTTCTCCTTGGCACTGCTGTGGAGCTGTGAATCGAGCAACATAGCTCCTGTATTGTATATGCAGAAGTTGGCCTGAAATCGCGCCGTGAAGCGAATCAGCTTTTTGATGGACGGTACCTCGTCTACGGTTACCCAAGGTAGTGAGCTTTTGGTGGGCCGACCAGTCTCTCCTGGGAATCTGTCGGGTAGTTTGCTATAGCAAAATGGATGTCTGGCACTTCTAGACAATGCTCGAGTAGTGGAGCTTGGCGATGTAGTAGACCTACTGTTAGAGGATCTTGATGGCATGCTTCGAGGGGAAACAGGTAGACTGTCTGTGGATCTGCCGTGGTTGGATGAACTCCACTGACCGGAATTGCTCGAGCTGTCCGTTCGCGGCGTTGACGCCGACAGTGGGGACCACATATCGGGTCACAGTCCCGATAGGGTTTGCGGGTGGCTTTAAGAGCTCGATCAACAGAAAGAGCAGGTGGAAAACTTTATCAAAGGAAGACCTCAACACTGTCGAGGGTAGAATGTTGCGAACAGTCCAGTGTTGCTGAGGTATCTGTCACTAATAATCAATCTTCACTTAAACTTGATTCGCAAGAATCAGAAGGAACCTCGACAAAACGCTGATAAGCATCCAACGCAGCGACCGTATTTCTTGAGAGCTCTCCTTCAAGGCCTAGCCGTCAGAGATAGCGCGATGAGGGCCTCTCTCGGGTAGAACTTTGGGTATTGTCCTAAATGGCCTACTCATAATCAAACCGGCGATGAAATTATTCAAGTGCGGTTTTGACACGACGAAGGTGTTGATAGCTTTCGTTCAGGGATATGCAAAGGCAAAGAAGAGATCAAGGGCAAATTAATAGTCAGGCGCTGACAGACTCACCTAATATTATGAGTCTCCAGCTGAAAGTACTGCCTATCACTTGCATGCTGCCATACACTCGACCGTCCATCATAAACTGACTGTAGATGATTCCAATATACCTGAGAACAAAGACCATTATGAATATAACGTCACGAACGCACACAGACTGTCAGTACTCTCTCTCTCTCTCTTTCTCTCTCTCTTTCTCTCTTTCTCTCTCTCTCTTTCTCTCTTTTTCTCTCCCTCTTTCTCTCTCTCTCTCTCTCTCTCTCTTTTCTCCATCTTTCTCTTTTTTCTTTCTCCCCCTCTCTCTCTCGCCCTCTTTGTCTCCTAACTCCTTGTTTAAGTGGATGTACCTTCAGCTTCACATTGAGCACTCCTGGTGGTGACACGTATTCTAATCCAATATTTTAGTTTATCTCAATTTCTTTAACGACCCAGAAATCCAAATAAAGTCCGAGCGACTGTGATTTTTGGGCAAATGTACTCGAAACTCGGATATTGTTCGGTCTTCCATAAGTGAGCTGAGTCATACAAGTGGCGTGGTTTGTCCAGCTTTGACTTGATTCGTTTCGACCAAAATGAAAGGAAGAGAAAAAATCTAGAAATCTACACTATGTCTTACACAGCAGCAACTACACTATGGTAACATTTCTAGGTTACTGTGTAACCTAACCAAACTATACTACTACATTTAGCGGCATCAACAAACTATCCTATAACCTAGTCTATAGTGCATACATTCATAAATACAGCAGACTCCATGAGCTTGGTTGCAGAACCTGAAGAAGGCCTGAGTTTCCGGGTTGAAACGTTGTGAAGGAAACTTATCGGCTGAGCTAAGAAGAACGTCTGAGAGAACTAAGGAACGGAGTTACAACCCACAACGAACAGTAGACGAACACACACATTCCTTTCTTTCAACGCTCGGAGTCTCTTCAAGGAAATGGGCGAACTAGAGCAACTTCTCACAGACTTATCCCAACCGCCATTATTTGTTTCTCTCACCGAAACTTGATGTGCGCCCGGCGAGCCAGACAGCCTCTATAAATTGCCTGGATACCAGCTCTTCCGCAGGACGGACTAACAAAGCAGCAAGGCGGTGTCCTTTGCTATGTGCACTCTAAATAATTAAAATCAGTTACTCGCCGAAAAGAGCTCGGCCGTTCTGATCATGTGACAATCTTAGGGATCATCACAACAGCGGACCTTGAACAGCAACACCATCAGAATGCCATTCGCCCCGAAATATTCCAGTGGAGCAAAACTGACTTTCCCCAACTCAGAGCAGCTATTCGCACCGAAGACTGGAGCGACGTTTTAGAATGCTGCGATATCGAGAAAGCGTGGCTTCACTGGAAAGTAAAGGTCGTGCATCACTCCAGGCGCTTCATCCCACACCGCTGGACAACTAAACTAGAAATAGTACGACCTTGGATAACGAACGAAATTAAACAACAAATTCGAGAAAAGCATAGACTCTACCGGAGATACAGGCACATGCACACACGCTTGGACAGACTGTACAAACATTCGCGTTCAACGCAATAAGGCATCAACACTTCTTCGGCACGCAAAGTCAGATTATGTTCGAGGTCTTTAAAGTTAAAATTCTCCCGATCACGATCCGGATCAAAATAGTGCAACCGCCGACCACAACACACAAAGCCATAACCTGAATCCATCGACCGTCCTGACGCAACGAGAGAGCTGTGTAGTACGTAGATTGCACAAACTGCTGAAACACCTCCTAACACTCAAAGAATCCAATGTTCCCGACTTCCACCTGCCAGATGAATCGACCGCCACTACCGATACAGAGAAAGCAGAAGCTCTTAACGACTTCTTCATCTCACGGTCCAAAGAATCGTCCTACAATGGGCCAGTACCACCTATAAAGGTAGGCGGAGAACAAAGACAGCGCTTAGAGGACCTGATCATCAGCAAATCTGAGGTTGAAAAATTGTTGGGAATGTTAGATAAAGCCTGTTGGAGCAGACAACCTGCTAAATAATCTTCTTCGTCTGCTTGCACATGAAATCAGCCCCTGTGTACATCATCTCTTCAGCCTTAGCCTAAGAACTGCGACCATACCAGCTGTGTGGAAACAAGTTACGGTCACGCCGATATACAAGAAGGAACAACGGTCATTACCAAGAAACTACAGACCTATATCCCTAGTTAGCTGCCTCTCCAAAGTCTTAAAGCGGCTTGTTTACACCAAGTTGTACAACTTCGTTAATGAGCAACTCCCTTCGCAGCAATCTGGTTTCCGCCGTCATGATGGCACTGTGCCGCAACTAACCCGAATTGTTCACCATCTTGCCGAATTCATCGAACAGGGGAAATACATCACGAGCTGCTACTACGACCTCTCAAAGGCATTCAATCGCGTTTGCCACAATTGCAAAGGCTTACTTCCTAAGCTCGGATACTTAGGTGTAACTGACGGAGCATTGGCATGGCTTGCTGCGTACCTGAACAACGGACAACAACGAGTGAAAGTAAACAACCATATGTCATCATGGGCGACAATTCCGGCTGGTGTTCCCCAAGGCTCCGTCCTTGGGACGCTGTTATTCTTCGTCCACACGTTCGATCTGCCAAATGTCGTTGATGGTCCAACGATTTGCAACCAATTAGCAAATGACACAGCACTCACTGCCACACACTAATCAAGGAATACGTGCGAAAATTCCCTATAGGCAGCAGTAGCTGCAACTGGCACCTGGCTAAAAGAGTGGAGACTCACGGCCAAGGGCAACAAGACGGTGTTCATGGAAACCAAGCGACGTACAACATTAGAACATCCACCGCACATCACTCTTTACGGTTCTTCTCTGCGTACTACCCCATCATCGCCATCTCGGCGTTCACCTCACAGAAGACTTGCGTTGGAATAAACATATCGACACTACCCTGCAGAAAGGTGGAAACCTCCTTCGGATATTACGTCGCCTTCGCTCAGCGCTATTTCCCTCAGCCCTGTCAGTGTTTTACCAAATTTATATAATATACATCATAAGACCGATACTGGAGTACGGAGAAACAGTCTGGAGCGGGCTCTCCCAGCCCTCAGCCGACCGTTTGGAGCTCTTCCAACGCCGGGCTGCTCGAATCGTTCTGGGCCTCCCATTATACAGCCACAGCCACTTACTCGCCCAAGCGAACTGGCCAACATCATCATCTAGGTGAGAGTACCACCTGGCACTTCTGACTGTCTTGTGCGCCTACTGCGCACAAAGACAGCCCCATTACACCTTCAGCAACAGGCATTCTCAGAGAGAGAACTAAATTACGACTTGCGCTCACTCAGGAGCTTCAATACGCCAATACCTCGGACAAGGCTCTATCAACACTCGTCATTGCCGTCGCTTTTGGTCATCTTTCTTTTCCCACCTTAAGAGTCTTTTAATTCTGTTCTTACTTAGTAGTACGAGGGTGATTTATAAAAACACATTTCATTTTCTCAGAACGGGTTATCACGGCATGCACAGGTTCAACACCTCACATCAACGTCCGTTGCTTGGTGAAGCTCTACTCGCTACGCATGATGATGCGACAACTTGCAAATGGAAGCCACAATGTGTTTTCTGCTCGAAAAACCAATGGAGTGGTGAGTGTCTACAGTACTCAACAATAGGTGCACGGAAAAGGGAATTCAGCGACGGTGTTTTCTTTGTTTACGACACGGTTATCAGCTGCGTGGCTGCAAAGTGAACATAGCTAGACTGTTTCTGTTGCCATCAACGTCAGAATCACCATCGAAGTCTGTGCCCGATGAAATTCGGATACTTACGAGAGCATGGCAAATTAGCTGCTCCATCTGGTAATCCTGAGCTCCTTCCGGAGATTTCTACTTCAGCTCAAAGGCCTGAGCACACTACACTGGCGTCTGGGGAGGACTAAGTCCTCGTGCTAATATTAGAGCAATCAACGCAAAGATCTCGGCCTTTTCGAAGGTTTGACTGTTGCTAAATATCGGTACTGGAAGCTACCGCAGCTACATCACTGAAGAACTGGCCGAGAGACAGAACCTGACCATAGGTCCATCAGAAAACTTTACGTTCTCTACCTTTGTCAGTACTCAAGTGCATCAAGTAGGGACACACTGTACTACCCTAAGCATTGCTTTGCAGGATGGCTCTTTGATGAGCATCACTGCTTAGTTGTGCCCACCATCATCGCCGCGGTGACACGAACACACTTTCCCAGTCACCTCTGCAGGCGCTGGCAACATTTGTTGGATCACCTACCACTGGCTGACACTCTTCCTGACGACACAACAACAGGTACTGCTTCATTACTCGTTGTCAGTGACCACTACCACGACTTGACCTTACCTGAACAACTCGAGTTACAGCCAGGACTTTCTGCTCTCATCCAAACTTGGTTTGGTTTTGTCTCAACGAGTACCCTTAGACAATCATCCAGTTCCACGCAAAGCCAGCCCATCTCCTAGTACGACATTACTTGTCATGAGCTACGCTTCTGATAGCACTCAGTCATCTGACAACAATCCTACACAACTGCCCAAGCCAGATTTAGAAAATTACTGGCACTTGGAGACAATCGGTATCCGTGACTGTTGAACAGTATCTGATGGTGATATGGCAATTGTAAAGTTTGAACGGGCTCTCACTTGTCACAGCGGACATTATCGAGTGGCATGGCCTTGGAAGCCAGATGTAGTACTACCTGACAACTACGCTTTAGCAAAGGGCAGGCTCAAGTGTCTCATTCGTCCTCTTCAGCACCAACCTGAACTACTCAAGCAGTACAATGTTGTTCTTCAACATCAGTTGGAGCAATCTGTGATCGAACGTCTACCAGATACATTGCCAGCAGAACAGCCTGAACAAAGCCACTATCTACCTCATCACCTGGTAATTACACCATCGAAATCAACTACCAAACTGTGGGTTGTATTTGATGGTTCAGCTATTACAAGGCCACAACAGTTAAGCCTCAACGAGTGCCTCTACCAAAGACCGGTGCTGCTGCAAGACCTTGCAGGAGTACTCCTATGCTTCTGCACCTATGCTGTCAGCGTGGTTGCCAACATCGAAAGGGTCTTTTAGAGCTTGAACACCAACTGCCAGACCGAAATGTGACCTGTTTCTTATGGTTGAAAGATGTCATCATCCCATGCCTGGACAGCAACATACACAAAAGTTTGGATTTGCTCGTGTACCCTTTGGTGTTGTATCAAGTCACTTTTTACTTGGTGTCACCATCAAACACACCTCAAGCGTAGCGGTGAGAAGTATGCTCCCCAACTACTGTGCAACTTGTATGTGGATAACCTTATCACTGGTGTATCTACAACAGATGCTGCCTTGGACCTGTACACACATGCCAAGAATAATTTTGGACAGACAAAACTGAACTTACAGTCATGCTCATCTAACAACCAAGCATTTATCTATCAACCCCCTCCTCCCCCCCAAGAATCACGATGACCATGATGTGCTGAAAATCCTCAGGCTGACATGGCATTGGTCTATCAACCACCTATCTATTACAGAACCAAACATTCCAAACCTACTGTCAGCACAAACCAAATGAGAAATGCTCCACTGAATGGCTGCAGCTAGCTTACAATCCACATGGGCTGTTTAGCCCTGTTACAATGGAAGGCAAGTTATTGCCACAGGATTTGTTGGAAGATTTTGTCGATTGGGACACACCCGTTGCAGCACCTTACAAGGAACGTTGGCAAGGAATTGCAACTAACCTACATGCTGCGACACTGATTAAGACGCCACGATTTATTGGACCTGCTGACACATCCGCTTTGAGCCCTCACACTTCAGAGCGACCTTGTTTCTGTGATGCATCATTTAAGGCCTATGCCACTGTGGTGTATCTTCATCAATGTAAAGTCAATGCTACAACAGTTAACGGTGTTTTCCGCACGTCACATTTGGCACTCACCAAAGCGACCACGTTACCATGACTTGAGCTTCTGGCTGTCACTATGGGATTGTGTGCCCTCAAGTCTGTCAGCACACAACTATCTCGCCTACCTCAGGCTGATGAACATACTCTTTGGACAGACTCTACATGTGCACTGGCAGGGGTTTGATCAATACAACGACTGCCAGTCTTTGTTCAGAAACGTGCCAAAAGCATCTGACAAGGACAGTCAGCAATGTTCTGGTACACATCTCTGAGTGCTAACCCAGATGATCTCTTATAAGGAGGCATAACAGCTGACAACTTTGGTGGCAAGGTCCGATCTGGCTATGTCAAGCTGCATCAACAAGACCCACTTGGGAGAAACCAGTAATACCCCATGCTGAGCTTGTGAGCATCACTACAGCAAGCACTACCTCTTCGGCCATATTCGAGACAAAGCTACTTGCCACTGCCACATCCCAGCTTTCCACATCCTCATCGCTGTATGGCATTGACTTGCAGACTTCTCCTCATTACATTCCCTCATTCAAGTGACCGCATGGCTCACACGATTTGTCAATAACTGCCTCCACAACAAATGGCAATCTGGCTCATTAACAATTGAGGGGCAAAACACAGCAAAGTTAAGGTGGGAGAGACATGTCCAAGGTCAACACTACCCCACCATATTCACTAACTTGAAAGCAAAGTGGCAGGACAACTTGACTAAGCAACATGACTTATTCATCTCAACTGTTATACTGGTTTATACACTGCGGTGGCCGGCTCAATCATGCTGACCTACCTTCAACAGCAAAATGTCCAAAACTACATCCTCCTGCTAGTTACTTCACGCAACTTATCATGAATGATTGCCACTCTCGGTTACACTATGCAGGTGTTCCGCATATATTCAGCCGATTTCGTATGGAGTACTGGATTCGGATTCCACATGGCCGTCAGACAGTTCAATGAGTACTCATGATCAATTGCTGTCGAGTTTGTCGCAAGTCAGAAGGGCTACCTTGTTGTATGCCACCAACGGCTGTATTACCGCAAGAACGGATAAATCGTTATCCCCCGTTTTCATACACCGGCGTGGATTATCTTCGTCCCTTGTACTGTCCTGATTGTACAGGTGAAGGGAAAGTTTGGATATGTTTGTTCACTTGCCTTGTTATTCGTGCGACCCATTTGGAAGTGGTCACAGCCTTGACTGCTGAGCAGTTTCTGATGACATTGCAACAATTTATTTCATGCTGAGGAATGCTGCGGGATATTACATCCGATAATGCCCCTCATTTCAAGGTCATAAGTGGCCTTATGAATAACGCCCAACAGTGGAGCGCTGCTATTGCTGATGATGTGGTTCAAAATTATGCCTCTAACGAAGGCGTATTATGGCAGTACATTCCAGAACATGCTCCTTGGATAGGCGGTGTATATGAGTGCATGGCTGGACTATAGTCAAACGATCCCTCCAGAAAAAACTTGGTAGGAGGCAAGGCGACTTTTACCTGAGTAGCTGCAGACACTTCTGACTGAAATTGAAGCTGTTATTAACACGCCGCCACTGCTGTACGTCGGTTCAGGAGACCTTCACTCACTGTCCCCAGCTGATTTTTTGCATAACCCCACAAACGTTGGTCTACCGTCTGTCAATAAGCCTTGTATTAGGCCACCTGGAAGTTCTATCGCTAGCTTCACAGCTTCTTGTTTGAACCCAGACTTAATCACCGTCAGAGAAAATTAGTTGCGCTAATCCTGCTACAAAATCTTTTCCCGGTTGTATGCAGTTTCTTTTTTTATGACTGATTGACTTTGAGTGACGGGGCTAAAGATTTTCGATTTCCTACCTCGGAATAGGTTTAAACTTGATGCACCACGCTCTTTTCGCGTCCGTGTATAAGCCCATCCGTGGAAAAGCCCAAGCAATGGGGCGTTTGAAGCGCATGGAAGTCCAGGGCTTATACTAGTAGACGGAAGAATACAGTAGATTCACAGTGGGAGAGCACGGGCTTGAAGCGAGTCCTTCTCGAGGAATGATGTTGACTCTATGTGGCTGGAACGGCACTCTACGTTTCTCTCTGCCCTTCACAGGTGCGTCCCGCTTTTACACCATTTATGCCGAGCGGACACTTCAGAACGTTTCTGACCTTGTGCCGCGGCGTACCAGCGCTAGCGCTGGTGTTTATTGGCCATTTGGATATCGATAGTAGTCACCAAAATCCTAATTACTGTTTTGACAGTTACAAGGGTTAGGTTTGTGCCTACAAATTAAATTAGAGAGTTTTCCCTGCCGGGGTGAATAAAAGCCTTTGTAGGCACGACTGTGAACCGCTTAACGCGATCGATCGGCAGGTTCACCTCTTTCAATGGAATTTAGAATGAACGAAAGCAAAAACACTCGAAACATACCGATCGATCCCTCTGAATCAGTTCAGTTCTTTATTACCATATTATCACCGTACCAATCTTACCTGTCTTTTCTGTTCGTTTCAATAGTAATGAGATATGTTTCTTACATAAGAAAGACAAAAAATCTAATCTTTAGACAGAGAACTGAGGCCCTCAGGCCATCCCATGGAAGGTAAGAAAGAAAAGAATGGAGAGTTTGCAGAACGTCACATTAAATTAAGTTCACAATCTTCAAGTACTCGTTCTTTACGAGTCAATCAGCAGCATACAGTCTGAGGCCCACGCGAAGGAACACAATCTGACGAAACAACTGAATGACGTCATGGCACGCCTTAGTTTAAGCGCTACACATCAGAAAGGGGACAGAACAAAGCAACTACGAGAAGACAGTTTCTATACCGAATACTGCAGGCACTCGAGCTGCTGCCTTACTCGATGAATTTGCTCTAACGCAATGTGTCTCATCACCGACTCTCTTTTCTGCGGATGGTACAAAAAGTTCCGTCTTGGATCTTTTTGTTACGGATCGTCCAAATCTTGTTCTCCACACTGATATCGCTGACCCTGTTTCGGATCATTGCTGCATCATCAGTACACAGAACCTTTATCCCCCTAGTCACCCGAAACAGACACTGACGCACTATGATTACAACAGTGCCGACTGGCCAGGTCTTCGAAAAGCTCTGTACGCAACACCTTTGATGAACGCTATTTCTGGTACTGACAACGTCGATGCTGTCTGGACAGTACGGAGGGAAAAACTCCGCGAAGCAATTTCTCGTTTCATCCTCGTACGTACTATTACTCTCAGATCTAATAACAAGCCATGGATGACGCCTTATCTGCATCATCTCAGTAGAACCAAACATCGTTTGTTTAAGTTAACAACCCGCACAAAGGTGTTCTCTGATTGGGAGAAATATATACGTGCCCGAAACATCTGCAATACTGCACATCAGAGGGCAAAGCGTCAACATCTAGTTCACATGAAGTCACGCATTGAGCAGGAACATTATGGATCCATCGGCTGGTGGAAAAAAGTGAAGAAATTGGCCAAAACTGCCACTCCGACGGCTACTATTCCCGACTTAGGTGTCAGTGGTACACCAGCAACCGTCGCTGAAACAAAGGCGGACATTTTTTGCTCAGTTTTTCGCCTCTCAGTGCTCTGGGCCTTCTTCCTCGGAAGATGAGACGTCGACGTCAGGCGCCCCTCACCCTCCACCTCATGACGGCCCGACGTATGAGCTTAATCCCATCTCCGAACAAACCGTTCTCAGAAAACTTCTCAGACTATCACCATCTAAGTCGTTTGGATGCCCACTTATCACAAACCGTATTCTACGAGAAACTTTGCCTTTCATCGCCGGCTCCTTGACATACACATACAACTTGTCTATTCGATCATCAGTGTTCCCGCAAGACTGGAAGACAGCCGTCGTCATTCCGCTGTATAAGCAACGAGGAGAGCGCCCAAACCCAATGAATTACCGGCCTGTGTCTCTTTTACACGCTGCTGGAAAAATTTTGGACGACATCCAAAGCCAACAGTTTTCGTCATACTCGCTACAGAAGAAACTACTGACCGATCATCAATTCGGATTTCTCCCTGGACGTTCAACGCACCAACTTGTCTATGTTATACTTAGTAGATAGATGGGTGAGAGCTCATGAACGTAACCAACTATCAGCGGCCGTCTTTCTTGATTTCCAGAAAGCGTTTGATAAAGTTTAGCACCAAGGTCTGTTATTTAAATTGGCAAGCTGTGGCATCGGCAGCGAAGCGCTGTCATGGTACGTTCAAGAGTTACCTGACTGACCGCACGATTAGAGTTCGGGTGGAAAACGCCCACTCTTCGCCACATCGTATCACATCTGGAGTGCCTCAAGGCTCCCACCTTGGCCCCATTCTTTTCGCCGTTTTTATCAATGATTTATCTACCGCAGTTGATAAGTCGCAATCTGAACTGTATGCGGATGATGCTGTCTTACACAATTCATTCTCCAAAGCTGATATTCCACGAGATCTTCATTGTCTACAATCGAGTATCACGGCTGCATCGGCGCGGGCTACTTCTTGGCAAGGCAGATTCTCGCCATCAAAGACGGAATTAGTACCACTTGGAGAACCTGTGCTGTCCGCTTGTTTATCAGCTCCACTGATCATTGAGAATCAACCAATGACAGTTGTCGAAAAGCACAAGCACCTGAGAGGGATTTTCTCCACAGACCTACGATGGTATCATCACGTTCAAAGTATTCTGACGAAAAGCAGGAAACGGGCTGGACTTCTTCGCCACTGCTGCCGTGATTTGCCTCAAGATTTGTCAAGCAAGCTTTACCTGTCGTTTGTTCGCCCCGTTCTTGAATATGCCTGCCTGGTTTGGCATGCAGGACTTACCGCGGAACTTTCACTAGCACTAGAACGCGTGCAGGCCAGCGTCCGATCGATCCTCCGAGCCGACTGGCGAACCTCAAAATCTGAACTTCTACGACGTCTTGAGTGGCCACCACTGCGTTGGCGACGGGTAATAATCAGCTTGGTATTTTTCCATGGACTTTTACATCGTCCTGCTGGTCCGTTAGAAGACAGTCTGTTATCGCTCGCTTCCTCGACTGGACGAGATACACGTAAACCGTTTCAGCTACTTCTGGGAAGAGTGTCGTCAAACAGATAC
>JAOWAW010103404.1:0-14899 GCA_028565695.1 Nicola tetela
GTCGCTGTTTTTTGATATCAACTTCATCGATTCAGTCGACCATTACTATATGGCATTAGACTGATTAGGTAGGGCTCGCTCACGCTCGCCCTAACAATGCCCTGCATTCATTCTAGTATGTACATAGAATAATAGTCCTAGCGAGCTCCCGCCACCTGTATGGCATACATCTACTCAGTGCTGAGAACGTAGATCCACATGTAGGTCGTGTAAGTAAGTAAACCCACTAAATTGTAGTAGGGGTAATCCGAACATGTAGACTACACATTTTTAAAGCGGTTTGTGGCTATCTATGTACCTGGCTGATTTCATTGCACTATTCTCTTGATTCCGTTATTAATTTGTCCAACGCCAGTGGTTGTCATAGCAAAAATGGCGCCTGTCTGCAGCCTCATGATCATGATCAGAAAGTACTAGCTTTCAAGCTATCTGCAAGAATGCAATACAATACAAGGAGGGTGGTAGATGATGGTTTGAAACAGGTGAACATGGTGAACAAAACCCACCCAAGTCTACAATTCAGAGAATTGGATTATTTCCAATTCATTGAATTCTATAAGGAAATTCATGATTTTTATTGTAATGCACAGTTTTAAACTAATTCCATGAAATCAATGAAATTATCATTTTCAGAATGAGCCACATTGCATGCAACAAATCAACTGTGAAGGGCAGTATTTGGTCAATACTACACTTCCGTTTTAGCTATTATACACTGATTATCTTTTTTCAAAATTAGCATTCCATTGTCCTCATCATTCTATCACCTTCAACACTGACACTCTACAACCTACGCAAGACCATCTACACTGTTTCCTACGCTTCTGAGAGAATGTATTTGCGGAGTTTTCTTCCAAGAACAGAACGACTAACCTGCCAACATCCAAGATGCAAACTGAATGTACTCATGCAGGATTCTTACCACCGAAAAGAGCAATTTGGAATGATTGCTTGATTGTGATGTATATGGTATTATTTTCTTATTTTCTTCTAAAAATTGTTTTGTTTTTCCTATTTTTCTCTCTGTCTCTCTCCTGGTCCCTTCTCCCGCTCACCTCTGTTATCCTATTCTTTCTTCTTTTTTTCTTTATTTACCTTTCAATGGCTGATGTGGCCAGTACAAGGTCAGAATATTTACATATATACAAGAGTGTATGGAGAGAATTAGGGATGGGTGTTAACAAGGACGGAAGTAATTTTGTACTCAATATTGTGCAGAGCTTAGAAAAACATCAGAGGGAGGAGAGTTGTGGGTGTGGTTAGAAGCAGGGTGCTAGAGTGTGTGCAGGTTGTGCCACTATCCAAGACAGTAAAATGTGAGTTAGTGACTGGTAGAGTGATGTGTTTTGAGCAGGTGCAATGTGTTGAGAGAAATTTGGCCTTTGCACAATGCTTAAACTGCCCAAACTTCTTCACACACTGGATATCTGACGGTAGCTCATTGAAAATTGTTGTGGCCAGGAACAGCGGACTGATCTGGAAGATGGTGGTTGAGGGGACTGTTGTAATTCTTCTTTATTGTATATGTTTGTACCTACATGTGTGCATATACATGTACACCTAGCAGTTTGAAAAATTCCCACGCACACTATGCATGGTGACGAATTCAATGAGCAAGCTAGGTCTACCAGGTAACTGGAATCTCAAGAATGCAAACTTGACCCACTGCTATTTGCCTTCAGGCCAGCACAGCAGCAATCATTCCTTCACGATTGTCAGATGTACAACATAGGATGAAAAAACAAAACACTTTTGGACAGTCACCTGATCATGTGAGAACTCCATCATAACCTTATTTCAGAGAGTTTCTACTATGGACATGTTTTCATGCACACTAGTGAATGGACACTGGGGCGATGGCTGAAAAATAAACTGGCCACCACAACTGATGTCTATTCTTTAATGAAAATCTACAACACCATGGAGATACAGTATTTTCCACATTTATTCATAATAAATGTGCTAATGCTTGTTCCATAAATGGCTCACCTGAAGCTATATAAAACTTGCAACAAATGGATGAAAAAGAGCCAATCATAAGATAAGCCAAAACATATGTACATAGTATACAAGGCTCCCTTTCAGATCACTCACACTCATACTACAGTAAACTTAACAAGGCTCAACACAGTTTCAACTGCACAAATTCACTGCCCTTCCAAATGCTGCCTGAGCTTTATATCTAAAATGTCATGCACTTTCGCTTGTGGGTGGGTTGATTTGAAATTTTAACGTTTTCTGCAGAATACTTGCAAACTTTGAACAGCTACAACTTGAAAACAAAGTCTGTAACCCACTGTCATTTCTCTTAAAATTTATAATTAAAAGCCTTTTGAAGGTGTCCACACAAAGAAATAGGACAGTTTACATCGAGAAAAAAATCATGTTGAGCCTCCTTAAACATACGCCAACTTTCAACTACCAAGGATAAAGGTGCTGTAATCGCATTACATTTTGCACAGACACAAATTTTCGTAGTTTTCATAGGCTGATTTTTTTTGTAGTAAGAAATATTCATACCAAACAATCAAAGACTTTGCCATGCTATTCAGATCACCATGCCAACACACCCGACTATACACATCCTTGTGCAAATCAGCCTGCTGCCCTTCACTTCCAAGCCGGCTTATCACTCGCACAAGCCCACATTGACGTTTTTAAACGGTAGAAGATCAATAAAGGTACATTTGCTTCAATTATGAAACTACAATCACAGCAAAGTAAAGGGACAAGAAGTGCAATGTCACCATGGCAACTGACAGTACAGTTTTCTCTTTTTTTTAGCATTCACAGCAATTCATTGAAACAGCCGTGTCTCGACTGGATAAATTCAAAGCAATTTACACCAATATGCTCACACTGCCATGGCAAAGCAAAAATCAAATCCACTGTGTATCATTACGGGTAGCTAAAAAGGAGCGAAAAACATGGGGAAGAGAAAGGACAGAGTGAGAAAAAGATAGAGAAAGGGGCAGGGAAGGGTGAAGGGAGATGGAGACAAGAGAGAGACCAACAGAACCAGAGAACCAGAGAGGGAGAGTGGGCAACAGGAAGAGATGAAGAAGAATGGATGTAAAAGTGAAATGAGAAATGGGGAAAAACATAGAACCAGACAGAGAAGGAGAAGAAAACGCCCACAGATCATCATCACTATCTTCAGACACCAAGCATTCGCAAAACAGCAAAACTCAAAACAGCAAATAAAAACTCAACTGATACAGTTCCATGCACTACATTAGGCAAAATCAATCTGCTTCACTGTTTACTGGCTGTCACTCGTTGAGTCGGTGTTGCCACCTTCCATGAAGAATGTTGCTCTTTCCTAACACACACAATGGAGTAAAGCTGGTAAATAACCCCCTCTTCTCTCTCCTTCCCTCTCTCTTCCTCTCTCTCTCTCTCTCTCTCTCTCTCCCTCCTCCTCTCTCTTTCTCTCTCTCTCTCTCTCCCTCTCTCTCTCTCTCTCTCTCTCTCTCTCTCTCTCTCTCTCTCTCTCTCTGAGTCTTCCCCTCTCCCTTTCTTGGCATGTAGGTATCTGTAAAGGAGTGCTATTGTGAAGACAGAAGTAATCAAACTGATGCAATACACTACATCCACAAACAAAACGCAACACAACCATGCATTCGCAGAAACACTTCTCAAAAGTGATTTAATTCTTTACAATTGTTTTGAAAGGTCAAATCTGTCCTGCACAACGCACATACCTCTTGTTCGTACTGAAGTGGCTCGTCATCATCTTCATCCTCTTCATCTGAAGAGCCATATTTTGACGCTACACTACCAGGAAGGACAGAGGACGGCACTGCAGGCGGCTCCTCATCTGACGAGTCCTCTCCATTTCCTGCTTTTGGAAAAGCTAATGGAGCTGCTTGACTTGTCTTTGTTGTTGCCGACTGTTTTGGAGGTACAGGTGGTAATGCTTCCTCATCAGTAGCTCTTTTTGCCTCCTAGAAATAAAACCCAGTAAGGGAAAAATCCTAACACAAGAAAAGTAAGACAATAAACCACTTCGCAAGTTAAATCATAGCTGCCTTGTGAAGGAGGTAGATGGGTAACCAGTCATTCCTCTATCAGGATTGCCTTCACCCACACAACCAAATCTTGAGTCGATGCAACAATTTGATTAATGACATATACCTACTGTTTTTATCACTAGTCACCGACAAATTCCAAAATAACCAAGTGGCAACTGAGGTAAAGTGTTTGCTAACTCTACGGTCAGCCTGCTCATGTCGTCCAACTTAATTTGGCTGGCAACCTGGATTTCTGTACAAAGCTGCTGCTAGTGAATTGCATCACAGCTAAGCAATAATGTCTATACTAAATGCTCCAATATCCATGCACTAAGCTTCAATGGCTCTCCAAAAGCTTAAGGACAAAAGAATAATGGTCTTCCCAAAGCAACACCAACCCTGCTGTAAGCGGGAGTGTCATCGACTGAATCTCTCGGCCTCAGAACTTCATGTTTTGTGGTTGGTACGTTTGTGGAGTTCTTTGGTGCTTGCCTGCAGTCAGAAAAAAGTCTTCATTGTGACTATCTGCTCATTTAACCACTACTGTAAAATTAAACACGTCTCTTTTGGAGAATTCAAATCTTGGTCAGAAGAGACAGGTGATATTTGCAAACTATGAGTAGTTTGATACAAGACTACCCTGTGCCTTATCTCATAATTATTCTTACACATTCAGTATTACATTATTTTCACCAAAAAATCTCATTACTGAAATAACTGAAATTTATACTGAAACATGCATCTTCCATAGTTGTTAAGACTCTCAGGATTAAAAATCCCAGCCGACATACATTAGGTGGAATGGTTGGAGTCCAAACTTAAATCACCCTATTTGATGATAAAATATGCCAGCCCTTGGTCACATATTCCCACCCAATTCCATGGCATATTTCTGATCATACCCGACGTCGTTTGGATCAGCTCCAGATCGCAAAGCCACATAACAGTTGTTGCAGATTCTCACAGGCTTGGAATTGATTTGCGGGAGAAGCCACTTGTTCCGAGAGCAGTTGCCGCACACCAAAACACCGCATTTCCGACAATGGTGCTGTAAGTCAAATCGGAAAAAATCCACACTTGGATTGAGATGAGACTCATCAAAACACATTCAAGTAGCCAAAGAAGACGATGACACACAGACTTGAACTTGCGACACCATGGCCAAGCTCAGGTCAGAAACTCCACCATTGATTATAACCGCAGCCCTCCTGGCCAAGCGGTTACCACCGTGGAGTTTTGGTTGATCTAGGCAATGATGCTGCAAATTCAAGTCAGGTCATTATTCTCTTCTTTCTGAAGCATGAATATCTCTTTGAAAAAAAATAAAACAACGGACAGGAAGGGAATGAGAGAGAAGGACACTGCACAAGATGGCACCAAAATCCTACTTCACAAGGTCAATGTCAAGAGGCAAGCACTACATATTACACTGTGTCTTAGTAGTTCCCTCTGATTGCCTTAATGATAGTTTATATCCTCACTTTAATCTAAAAAACAGAACATTTTCTTCCATCAAGGCAGGAGCCTTACCCTTCTGTTGATGGCGGTGAATTTCGCCTTCTGACAAACCATACAAGCGGATGCAACACGATCAGGCACCCACACGGCAGCACCTTCGGCACCAGGTCCAGTGCGGCCAGCTGTCAGAAAAAAAAACATCAATGTAGTGTCAAATTGGTCTGAGAACACAAACAATCCAACAGTAATCCCATCTGCTAGCAAGAAAAGTCAAAGCTGTGCCTATGCATTGTGAATACACAAACATGCAGTGTGCGATGAGAACCCTTCCAGGTCCACTGACATTAAAACAAACACAGACAGATGCTTTGGACATCAACCTACCAGAGAAAGCTCATTCTATATGCTCTAGTCAGCTAGACCACAAAAGACAACCACTCACTTCATTTATTCATGGACTGTGTGAACTGATGGAATTCAACACGCACACACGTACACACATACACACACACACACGCACACACACACACACACACACGTTCACACACAATACTGGTCAACTCCTGATAAGATGTAATTGAGGGGACCAGGAGGAAATTATGTTATAACAGATATTATGTATCAGCTATGACATTATTTTTCAAAACTTTTACTTCTTATCTGATAAAATGTAAAATACACTTAGCTTTTATCTGATAAGATGTAAAATTTTGTTAGATGGGGTGACTATCTTCTGTCATGGATGCAGTTGCTAATAATAATACCTCATGTTGTCAATATTTGTGTTCCACCAGGTCTCATTTGCTCTAGGGGATCAACCAGGTGTTTATAATAGTTGATATTACGTCTTAGTTGATTACATTATAATGAGAGTGTTGGCCATACATTTTAAATGGTGTTTGGTGGGACCAGCAGGAAAATTACATAATAGCCCGGCATTACATTACAGCGGGAGTTGTCTTATTGGGAGTAGA
Organism: Nicola tetela; assembly: GCA_028565695.1. NCBI lineage: Eukaryota > Metazoa > Porifera > Calcarea > Clathrinida > Clathrinidae > Nicola > Nicola tetela. The sequence goes on from JAOWAW010103404.1 coordinate 6,446, forward strand.
CTGAACTCTGTCTCGGAGCCCAACACCTAGTCTCTATGAACCTGACCAAAACTGTTGTGGCCACTATCTGTGGAGCCTACTACAACATGTCGGATGTCAATGACTGATATCTGCCTGCTGCTGCCAGTCTGCTCTGCACTAAAGAGTGGACAGGTTGGAACATACAAAACCAGTACATGATTGACATAAATGGACCACATTAAGGTTCCACTGAAGGCAAAATCGACTCCCTGAGAAAAACCAACCTGTTGTTGCATTTTCACCAAACTTGGTAGGATTAAAGTACTTGTTAACTAAAGTTCACCAACACCCTCAGTCATGTAACCAGGTGATGCCACCCATAGTTCTAGCATCACAGTTAAAAAAAGACTTTGAATATTATCTGCATTTTGCCTCATTGTACAGAGATGAAACTTGGTGTGCATGATAAGAAGACAAATTGTAGAACAACTGTGCGTGGATTCATCGATTAGTACCTTCTTTACTGTGAAATTGACTATTTTCATCAATTACACATACTTGCCAGCAGCTCGTGATCTGGGCTGAATTTCAGTGAATCCACACACAGCTATCATCCTTTCAAACCTGTGTCCTGAAGCTCAGAGCAATCCGAACCGATAAATTTCGTGAAAGGCTTTCCTGGTGGGCTTCATCGCCGAAAAGACCTTGCCCTGAAGGCAGATAATTGACCAGCTGCTGCAATTCGATTGCATCTCGCCCTCAGCTACCCTGGCAAAAATCTGGTACAGCAAGCTCACGTCAGCGGGCCTTCAGAGTTACAAAGCCCTATCTTGAAGGCTGATTGAGGGTCAATTTCAGTGGCCATTTTCAGCTGACCTTCAAGCACAGCACTAGCTCTGCAGATACATTCACATGCACGGCGCAAACCAAGCACCTGTTCACAAGACTCTAGCGCCTCAAGCTAGCTCTACACGTAGTCTATGCACGTGTGCATGCAGCTGCACGCAGCTAGCTGTGACCAGCTGTAGCATCACCAACTGCATGCAGCTGTCATGCGCACTGTGTGCAGCGCCTGCATACAGCTACTCTTGGCTTGTTACAAAGAGTCAACCTGGTCACGACATGAAGAACAAACATCACACCAGGCCTTCCCGGCTGTAGCAGTAGCTCCTGCAGTGGAAGTCTTTCTGTGCCATTGTCCATAACAGATGTTTCCTGATTGTGAGAGCATTTACTTTGCTCACAATCCTCATGTCCATCTCACCCTCTCCGGTTCTCAACCTAATACTCTCTGAAATTGCTGTGAAGAAGTTCATAGTAGTTTGAATTTGTCATAGTGTTTCTGTGTGCCGTATGGATGGCGAAAACCATCGTAAATTTTGGCACTCTGGCTTGACAAAAGAAAATATGGACTTGGCCTCAAAGTCAAATCAAGTGCAAGAGGTTGGTGCTGGTAGTTGTGGCCAGAAAGCAGAATTTCCTGTGGGGTGGAGTTCGTCCTCTTCATTTGTGGTTGATTGGTGTAGACACTGGGCCCAGGGAGTCGTAAACCAAATGTGGCATAGAGGCTATCAAAAGAACAAAATCTCTGTGTGCTGCAGATAGTAGTGATGAGGTAGATACGACTGAAGCTTCAGACCAAAGTGCTATTGAAATTTTATTTCTTTACAGACTGTTTCATGCCACGCCAACTTCATGAAGATACCAGTTGGTATAGCTGTTTGTGGCTTTCTTGAGCCCGGTGTGGCACAGTGCACCAAAATTCATATAGGAACAATGTGAATTCTGCAGCCAAAGACACCACTCTGACTCAAAGTGAAAGTAACCTGCAAGCAGTTGCATCATGGGATACCGGCTACACACACCCTTTGTGGCAGCTTTCTAAAATGGTGGGTAAAACCCAAGGGGCATTATGTCACACGCCCATGTTTGCACAGGAATCATATCCAGACCAAAAAATGGGGAAAGTTCAGCCCTCGATATCTCTGCTAGGTCAATAGCATTCATCTTCAAACTTGAGAATCAGAAAATTCCAGCCACAGACATCCCTTTGATCAACATTTAAGACTAATGTGAGGGATCAGGTTTTGCCTTCAGTAGAACCTTAAAAATACATAATACATACATCCACTAGCATAGGAGCATGGGAATTTTAAGTAACCTCCTTAGAAAGGCTTCACAACGAACAGACAACAAATACAGTAAAAGTGGACAACGAACTGACTGTGAATGTCCGGGCTTACTTTTTTTTAAAAGATCAGAAACGCATTTGTTAATGTGGGCCATCCACTCCGCCTTCTCAGTTGCAGTGGCAGCATACACCGAAAACGACTTGCTGGGCGAAATAATCTGCCAGCCATGTCGATAATCTATGGAATAAGAAAAAGCAGAAGGAATTAGACATGTGGTGGAACCTCAGAATCATGGGCAGTCAAGGGACCAGAGCAACTGCCCTCATTTTTGGGGGTGCCCTTATTTCCGAGGTCCACCTTAATTAAGCCACCCCACCCTACAACACACAAAAACATATCAAGCACTTAAGCACATCACCATTTCCTCACTGGCTCGTTTTGTTCGATAGAGATGGCGTTTCGCAGGTCACACTGGTGTTTGATGATTGTTGTGACTTGCATTTTGCCTACAGAACTGCTTGGTGAGCTTCTGCAATAACATTCCCTGTATCTTCAGTTGGGTCTCTTAATGAAAGTAATCTTCTTCCCTAGAATCAGCTTCAATTTCCAACTTGCAAAGGCCATGAAACATTAAAATGAAATGCTGGGAAGATAGGGAAACAGAGACGAGCAATGAAATCTGACCCCTGGTGGGCTTTCTCATGCATTAAGTATCAATTTGTATATGTACAGTCTACACTACAGTCTACACATGCAGTAGCTGCACTGACAAGTGAGTGTGAGCGCTCAGGTGTACTGTAGTCACTGGTACAGATGCCAAATTGTATCTTGCGGGTTTGGAATCTACTACTGTGGCTTCAAGCATTGCGCTCAGAGTCTATGATGCTTCAGCCAAAAGCACTAGACTAGACGTGGCTGTAATTTTGGGGATAAAATTGGGCATTGGGTGGTAAAAAACTGTCCGTAATTCCACAGTGCCCACATTTCCAAGGTTTTCCTCCGACACTTTCATATGAAGAAATAAAAGGGACTAAAGACAAGAGTCAATAATTCTGAGTTACCAACAACCCAGGGTTATGCTATAATAGAATGTATTTATAAACAGACAGCTATACGTACACATCACTTCTATGGCTCTTCCCTCATTTTCTCTCAGTCTGTTTTTGAGAGCTGAGCTTGAAAGGGATGCACAGTGGGATGAAATCACCCCAAAACCTTGAACAATATCCTTATTTGTGACCGTTCTTTTCTCTTAAAACTGTGTTGTAAGAACATTAAAGTTTGTCTCCTGCAAAATCCATCAGGGAGGCAGATGCTCCCGAGTTAACGGACAGGAAGTGTTTCCTGCTCCTTTTTAACGGACAGGAAGTGTTTCCTGCTCCTTTTTAATGGACAGGAAGTGTTTCGTTATAATTAAATAGTTCTATTAGTCTTCTTTACAATTGATCAACTTGATGTGTTGTGTTTGATAACAACTCCTTGAAAATCCACAAGATTTTAACCACTATTTACTCCAACAACTGCTCAATTTACTTCAATCTCTGTCACACAAAACAATCATAAACACTGTAACCCAACAAATTTTCGTATACAATTGATTTCCTAAATTTTGGAAAACTAATCTTACATAAAGACTTAAGTTTTGTAAACCATGCCAGCGTTTTGCAAAAATTTTCATCAGCCGCACCAGTGATCCTCCAATTTTTTTTAAGTTTGACTGAGAACAATGAAAAGTCATGTATTGTACAGGCATGCTACTCTGTGTAGCTTCTGACCAGGCAAGGATGAAGGCAGTGCCAAATATTTCTGTACTCCATTAATTGTAGTAAGCGATTTAATTCAGTAAACTCAGGCAGTATACGAAATGTTATGAAAATTAATCGCACACGAAAAATGGTTGGGCTACCGCAAAAGAAGTCAATGGCAAGGTATAAGAAAAGCATGCAGCCCACTCACGTGTATAAATGCATTACTTCTACTACTACACTTCGCAGCAATTTATCCAGCTTTTTTTAGTTGCTAATATACTCTTTATTAAAGATATTAAAGAGTTGCCCCAGGCATAATCAAATGGAACAATGGCATGGAGCACCAAGGTTGGATTATCATTGTATGGGCTTTGGAATTCTCCACCCACCTCCATCATCTTCAAGTGAGACAAGCTGGACGTCTTCTAATGCTAAGATGTGTTCCTTGTTGTACTATGACCAAAGAAAAAAAAAACAAACAATAAATTTTTGAAGGAAGAAGCAAGTGAACCAAAAGACACCTGTGTGAAAGACAGACAATAACAAACTTATGATAGCATGGAGTGTCAAAACGTTTTCGTATTGTACGTTTCGTGCATCTTATGATCATTTCACTTTGCGTCAATTCTAATTAAACTGTATTGAAGATTTCAACTGCCTACTACTCAGAGAGCAAGAAACACAATAATTATACAAATACATTACTTTTTTGCGACATGCCCACCATGACCAATGAACATCATAGACAACAGAGATGGAATAATGCAATATGAAATGGAATCTATTGCCAAAAACACCAGGATTTATAAGCTGCTATTGCGATGATGCACTAATTAAGGAATTAAAAAAAAGTCCCTACTACTCTTGTTGAGTGCAACCAGCATTCATACATCACGTCTGTGTGGTTGTATGCGGTCCGTTACCTTGGCATCTCATTGCTCAGAGCATTTGTCATCAACCAGCAGTACTCTACTAGTCCATGTGCAGCGTGTGTTGTGTAAACTTATTGGGGTAGCTGGATTGCGTGATACCCCTTTCCTTAACCCTTTCAGTCAAACTCTGCCTCCTCTAATTACAACTATATCCTAATTAAGAGGCACTTGACCCTCCATTCTCCTTAAAGGGTTCAAAGCAAGCTGTTTTTATCAGTCACAAGTTATTTCAATATGCATATCAATGAGACCAAGTTTAAACTGCACTTGTATAAGAGTCTCACAGCAGCTGCTTCATGATTGAAACACCAGCAGGTCAAGCTGAAACTGACAATGACTGTTTGTCTGACATAACTCTCTTGACCACTCACCTTTTTCTTATTGATAACAATGTTGCCATAAACCAAGACGTCGTTAAAGAGGAAGAACTATGCAGAGTGTGTTACGCCCAATTGAAGAGAATGAAAAAATGACATCAGGAGAACAGCCATGTCAGGGAACAAACAATAGTTGCCATGGTAACAGAAAGAGGATATTCACCTAAACAGGGAAGCATCAATATTGTTGGATTTGTGTGATCACTTGTTCCTGAAGTGGTGTTCAGGTGGTATTATGTTAGGTATGTATCAAAGGATAAATCTGTAGAAAATTACTTCTTTGGAATAAAAAAATTCTTGCAATCAAGATGCCAACACTGGGTCAAAATAAGGAGTCAATTCATTAACCGTCCGGAAATATCTTTGCAGTCACTGACAAGCATTTGTCAAACTAAAAACATTCCTTTGCAGGTGCATGCAGATTTATCAGTTGGAAATATACACCGCCATGTTAAAAGAACAGCATGGTGAGCACTGGTCTTCTCGTAGAGGCAGTGACTTTAATATTTGCCTTTCATATATCACATGTCTGGGTCCATGACAAGATGTGGACACCATCACTGGAAGAAAGGCATCTAACATAAACATGGAAAACAACAACACTTTGCTTCCCACAAACCACAGCCGGTCATGCACTGAAAACCATAGCTTATGCACACAGCCGCAAAGAAGCTTGTCCACAAGCAACGCAAACATTTCACAATGAAAGCAATTGCGTTGTAGTTCTCTTACTTGTCGGGGTTTAGGCTTCTTTCGGCAAAGCTTAGTAAGTACCCCTTCGCCAACAAGGACACGACCAGGTCGCTGCAAGCTCTGCAAAAATTCCACCCAAAAGATACAGCAGGCCATTATTATGTGAACACTGATAGGAAAACGGGCACATCCTCATAAATTAAACAAAATTTAATATGACTAACCGGCGCTTGCGTTTACTACACTTAACACATTTCTGGGCATTTACTTATCAATTAACGAACCCCTGCTCTGTCGCCCAGACATTTTCTAGACAGTTATCAACCAACAACAGCACAAGTAACACATACACACACACACGCACGCACGCACGCACACAGATACACACACATGACACACGCGGGAAGTCAGCGGGAATTTGACCTCAAGATCGTCATCACGTGCTAAAAAAAACAGTAATTCATGACACGCCAAAGCAACCGCACGAAGCCGCTACTAATTCAAGCAAATCGACCATGATCTACTCCATAACCTGAGGACGAGTGCGATAGTATTCCGCAAAACCACTGGAGTATTATATGCCTGATCACCGGCCCAAAACAGGAGCGCACTGTTTCCATGCAGTACTCAATGAAGTGTATCAAAAATAGCTAACCACTCCCCACGACCTAGGCGGCTGCTTTTAAGGGATTGTTTCGCAAAAGTTTTTTTTTCACCACACTGCTGGATTCAATTGAGACAGCTGCCGATAGGAGTGTTCTCTGCTCTCGCAAAGGAATCGATTGGCACTTTTGCCTAAAGCAATCCAGTTAAACAGCAATCACGACCGTTGCCGCTCGTGTCCACTTTGCCTTCTGAAAGATCGTACCACTCCGCTGCCGAACGCATTCTCCACCATCATAATTCGCCGAGTATTCGCCTCGCTGTTCGCTGTTGGTCAGAACGAAAAAGTGACATTTTAGAAGACGAAACTGGAACGCATATACACAAGAAGAAAACTTTAATTTGAGTTAATTGGCATTATGAGAACTCGAGACGACGAGCACATTAGTATTTTCAACTAGTCCGGTGTTCTTCCTAAAACTGATGCAGGCATTCGACGAATAATTCTATATCAAGTTCGACCAGCTGTAAAAACACAAAGGCAACGAACAGCTCACAAGACCAATAGAAGAACAGTCTGAAGTCTGCCACGAAGCGGCACACATTGGAACGAAGAACTTCATCATCAGCTTCCATGCCAACACTAAGGCATATCGAGCAGTTTGCAAACTCCATAGGAACGTCCATCTCACCAAGTTTTTCCACCATGATCGTTCGTCTTCTTTGTCCGCTGACGTCTGCCTTCGCAAGGTCGCTTCACCAGCCTAATATCTGCTACTCGGACACACCCGAATCCTCACTCCGACATCCGAAGGCACGATGTGTTTTAGCTAAGCTAGCGGCGCCGTCTGCACAAGGCACTCTTATTAGTGATTCGCATTTGCTTCAGGTCGCCGCCAGCCGGCGATACCTTTCAATTCCTTCTCCCCGCAAAGCGAAGCGCTCGAACACATAGGAAGAGAAATCGGACAGAGAGGAGGAAAGCGATGGACAGGATGCTACAGGTCACCGTTGTCGGCGACTTTTAGACTGCAACAGACAGACACATGTAGACGGTAAACTCCGCTGTTGATGGGAAGGAGGTGGGCTCTTGATCTCGTCTCATGATTGATCAGACCTATCTATACATGTATTAATGCACTTGATCTCGATGCATGATGGTCAGACTCTGCAGGGCTAGGAGGGCCGGGGCCGGGCGCTGGCTGCACCGATTCTTTCCTCGGCCGATATCGATCGTGCTATCAAGTGCTGTTGCTATATATACATGAGGGGTGAGGCCCAACAGCTTTTCGCATCGCGCTATGGATACATTAGTTGGGCCATGACTTCGGGATCCCCAACTAGAGCGCGCATATACCATCATGATGATCATGGCAGTGTGCGCTGTGCACGTGCGCGCCATCATGATCGCCATCACACGATCAGCACTTTGATCAGCACTACTAGTAGTACTCGAGTGTGCAGATATCATCACTACCACGTGCGAGCATAGGGTTGGGTGAAAACTGCATGTGGGGACTACCTGAAACCGCGGGAATTTGACTTCAAACTTCACTTGATCCCTTGTTCTGACTGCACCTCTCAGGACGACAATGGATAAAGTTCCTGAGTGGCAAAGTCTGTTGTAAAGCCCCAACAGGATAGGTCAGTGCTGGTTGCGGTACGTGGATGGTCGAGACACACTCTCCCGTCTAAGCCTGAGTCATGCGCCTATGCGCGCATCATGATCACGATCACATGATCGACTCAGCAGAATGCAATCATCATGTGTGAAAGCACAGCAATCACCATCAACTACCTACCGTGACCTACTCAATACTACCTGAGCCACACATCCCTCTGGACCCTGCCCTTTTCCTAGTCGTGAATATGCCTCTACACCCGTCAATCTTAATCAGGTCGATAAAGCTTCAGGTAACACAAGCAAGTCGGTCGATCTTTGTTTCATTACATTTTTTTGTCAATTTGAATATCAGTCGGCTGTATATTATGTATGTCGGCTGAAAAA
>JAOWAW010103415.1:0-14898 GCA_028565695.1 Nicola tetela
ACGGCTTTGTCATCTAGTGGGTGGCAGTCTTCTTCTTCTTCTTCTTCTTCTTCTTCTTCTTCTTCTTCTTCTTCTTCTTCTTCTTCTTCCTCTTCTTCTCATTCTTTGTTTAACTCATCAAATCTGCACTGATTGTACAATATTCAAGACTTTGTTACAGATCCAACATGTTTTGTTTTGAAACTGTTTAATTTAAACCATTTGTTCCTTGTAGTTTCTTCTTATGATTCTCTTTAATTGTCCTGCTCTCTCTCTCTCTCTCTCTCTCTCTCCTTCTTTTCCATGGCTATTACTCATGACAGTTCTATCGGATATTGAATGCTGACGAAAACCAAGTGTTTGTCGGACTTCTTCACAACACCCAGGCAGTGTCTCATCTTTACATTTCTGAGTCCAAAGGTCTTGCCTACACTCTGTCACTTGACAACATCGTCTACACTGTCAGGTACTTCTAGTGATCAATAAACATCCACTTTTGCTCATTCCATGCAAGGACAGAAAATGTCGAAACTATTGCAGGTAGACAATTCTAATCTAAATGGTGTGTGTGTGTCAATTTGAAAAGGAAAATGTAAGCAACAGAGCACATCTCACACGCAAAATGTAAGAAGTTAAATGAAAATTACAACAGCAGAATTGTGTGTAAGGGTCTGTGTATGCATGTGTTTGTAGTAGTGCTGTGTCAGGTACAGTAGGTACCTGAATATGCCTGCGCCATTGCTGGGTAATCGGGTACACTTTTTGGGCCCGTGTACCCAAAGTCGCTTGTTGCTGTAGGCAACTCGCATAAAGAGTCGCATTACGCAACATTTGATTGTGACTACATGTTGTGCTCAGTCGACCTGAGTCAAGTGCTCATCTATTGTCACTGCTTTCGAGTCGAAGAAATCAGAGTGTTGGATGACCATGGCGAGTTTCAAGAGTTTGTAGGATGTCCTTGGGTACCTGTGAGACCTGAAGAGTGCTACCTGGTACCTGATACCTGAAAAAAAGTGTACACGACACAGCACTAGTTTGTAGGCAAGGCTGGTAATTGTACAAAGTTGCTTATTCCTCTAGGAAAAGTTCCACTATGCAGCCTGAAATATTGTAGACCTGTACCTCCATACATTTTTTTCAGTCATGAGAGGACCAGGTCCCTTTGTGACATAATCGTGGGTGATTGTACAGGCTGTTGAGCTGAGAAGTTTTCCTTCTGTGCATGTTTTCAGTGGTGGGGTTCCTGTTATGGATGTCTATGAGGTCAAGGGTTTGCGAGGAATTTTCCTTGTCAACCAGAAGTACAACAGTGGTGTGCGCACCATGGTGACGTTCGATAAAGGAGCGCTGTGGGATGTCCTTCACCCTCCTGTGCTGCAACCACACTCAAACCTGAACACAACTTGCTACAACAACTTTGTAAGATCTCTTCCTCTTCCTCCTCCTTCTCCTTGTGTATCTCCTTGACTTTCTGTTTATTCAGCTGCATGTCCTCAAAGCATCCTTTTCTGTCCTAATCTCTGTTTCTCCTCTCTCATCCATCTCTTCTGCCTCTTTCTCACTTGCCATGACCAGCCAAACTGCTCGTTACATTTAACATCAATAACAAATAGTATCAATCCACGTCAGTGGAATGTGCCCATTTGGTCGGCCGCATCAGCACCAGGATTCGTCATGGCAACAGGTGAGACTCAGATGAGACTTAAAACTATCCAATATGCAGAATTACATACAGACACAGAGTCAAAACTTCTCCACAGTCTTTGTTGCCAGGCAACTGTAGGACAGGCACGATCAGTCTTACATCAATCCCATAATCATCAATAACAATAATAAACTGAAGTAAAATGGTTGTCCGTGTTTCTGCGAGAGTGCTGTGTTGCTAACTGAAACCATGTTCTTTTGTTATAAACATTTATATTGGCATAGACTAAACAAAACAAGATATAAAGTGACCTGGTTGTGCAATGTCTCTAGACAATATTTTGAGACATGGTCATTGGGGGAGAAGGTTGTTAGAACTGCACAACTGAGGACCTAGCTGAGAGCAGTACTTTTGTGCGCTGTGTAGATGACATGGTCCCTTGAGCTTCTTTTGAAAAAATGTAGTGGTTTATGATTGTAAGGCTGACACTGATTACACATCTGGCATCTTCTACTTACACCATCAGTAAAGCAGTGTTGGTAAATAAAAAAGAGCTGTCATCAGATTTCAGGATGAAGTTATTACTTTGAGCATGTGTACAAGGATTTATTTTCTTCAGGTAATACTGGCAGCAGCCTTAAAGCAGGGTCTGCAGTAAACTTGTATTTCTCACGAAATGGAGCGCTTGACTGGAACTTGGTATGCTCATGTGTTGTGTGCGTGCATGCATACATGTATGTGATGAAGAGTGGCAAGTGTTTTCGACTATATGTTATCTTGAGATGGTGAGGTTTTAGCTTTGCAGAGAGTATTCATGTCGAAGTTTGCTTGTCTTTTTATCCATTGCAGTCAAGTAATGTACACATGTCTGGAAGCTGTATGTCTAATTTAATTAAATTGAGGGTCAGAGATGTAAAGGCAAATGGCATGCAGAAAATAGAGGAATGGAAGACACAGAACAGGGAAAAAGAGCAGGAAACATGCATTGTACATATAGAGAGACTTGATTTAAGCAACTGAGTTGGTGTGATTGTTGTTGAAGGAAAATGACAGTCTTGCCTGGCAAGTCATGGAGCAGTTTCTGGTTCTGTGATAACTGTCACCTCCCCTGCACTGGTGTCATTGTTCTACAGATGCTGACAGGTCGACAGTTTTATGCATTCGGCGACCATGGCGGAGTCCTTGTTGCGGTGCGACAATTCGCTGCCATTGACTCATTCTCGTAAGTCAAACACAGCTTTGTCTATACTGCAAAAAGAAGACAGTTATGGTAAAGAAGTTGTTGACAGACTTACCATTTACCACTCGGAATTCTGTAGCCATCTCTCTCTGTGCTTGTGCATGTTTGTACATGCTGGCATATGTGTATGCATGTAACTTCTATGAACGCTAAGCAAGTCTTGGGCTCCACTGAGTTGCAACTGTTTATGACATGTTCATGTGATTGATGGCTTAATTTGTTGTTGTGTTTGTTTGTTGGGCTTTAGTTACAGCTTGGACGAGGGTGAGACATGGACGGAGAAACACTTCAGCACGAAGAAGATCTACTGCTATGGCGTCTTCACGGAGCCGGGCGAGAAGTCAGTCATCTTCAGTCTGTTTGGGTCTTACACAAACTACCACCAGTGGCTGGTTGTCAAGCTGAACTTCACGTCATTGCTGGGTGAGAACAGTGTGTAGAAAATATGCGGCACCCAATGTGAGGACATAGGGTGATAATGCACGTCTGTGTGTCTGCAGAAGACTTGGAATGTTGAGGCAAAAAAAACGGAAGAATTGTGTTGTGTGCTTGTATTTCTGGTGCAATGACATGTTGCTCGGGTGTTTGCTGTCAGTTCTACCATCTTGACCTGTATCATGTTTAACGAAAAAATACCGTGCAGCTGGAAAGCAGTCTGCTTGTTCTTAAAAACAATACTGGTGATAGGCCAGCAGTGTTAATTGGTTGTGGCTCTGGCTTGAGTTGGAATTGTCCTATTTATTTTTGACTTGCTTGGGTCATTTGCCATGCTTGGCGAGGATGAAATTCATAACTTCTAGAGCATGTGTTGCCTGCACACTTCAGTGAAGAATTTAATTGGTTGTAATGAAAAAGATGTTGCTAAGTGTTTGTTTCGTCTGATCTAGTACAAAATGTTTATCTTTTTGTGGTCTACAGGGCGTCCATGCAAAGCTAGTGATTACACGACGTGGATTCCAACTGATGAGCGTCGTAGCGACCACTGCCTGCTTGGTCAAAAATTGTCATTCAAACGCCGAAAGCCACGCTCAACCTGCTATAATGGGTTCAACTATGATCTTGCAACGTCAGTGTCTGTGTGTCCATGTGCACGACAGGACTTTGAGTGGTGAGTGTTAAGAAATTTGTAAATGATGTTCTGGGCGTCAAAATAATCCCTCACCCTTGTGGTGCCCACAGTCAGCAGGGAATGATGATTGGTAGATCTACTATCGCGTTACAGTAGTAGTCTCAGGCAATACAAAATGAAAGGCCTACATGCCTGGCCCGTGCCTTTGAGCCTTGCAATCACGCCTGTCCAGCTCGAACCTATCTGTAGTGTTGCGCTACCTGTTAGTATGCACTGGCTCCAATGTTGTGCTTCTATGAAACAAGAGGTTAGGAAACAATGCATGGCCAGCATACTAACCCCACCGTCGCATGCTGTTTAGGACTTGCTGGTCTAGTCCTATGTCCAGTTCTATTTTCTCTTTGCTGGGATTTCCCCTTGCTTGAATGGTGGACAGAAGATTGATTGCGACATTGACTGGATCCAGTTGTGATCGACTGGCACTGTGTGACATTATAATCAGGCTGGTGCAGCTGACTGGAGGCCTTGGTGGAACAAGATGGTAGGTTGTTGCTGGTCTTTGCAGTTGGTAAGATCCTTCTTCTAACTGCTTTGTAGTTTCATTTGGTGGAATCTTGAGGTTGTAGAGATAATGAAAAGGTTTTGGTACATTTTTTACACTTGGTAGGCTTGGAAATCACTACGATATTTGCTCCAGTGAGTTTGTGTTGCCATCATCGCCGATGTCTCCCGTGTTTGAAAATCGCTGACTTTCCAGTCCCAGCAGGTCCACTAAAACAATTGTGTCAGGAAGAAACAAGATGATAAACAGTCTCCTGCTCAGGATCAAGGACCACAGTTATTGCTAAGTACTCAATGTTAAAGTGGCAGTGTCATGCTTATCCAGTGTATGCTAGTGTATGTTGCTGCCATTTTAAAAGAGTGGGGAACAATTAAAATGGCATCTGCAGCTGTCATGTACAAGTATGCACGTGGTTGCTGCACAACCTACTGCCTTGCTAGCCACGGCGCCTAAGAATGCATGAGTGTATGTGAGGCACCATTTTTTCTATATACAAAAAGTCACTGAATAGCATGACACTGCCGCTTTGAGCAAAATGCTCCGACTGATCAATGCTTAGATTTCAGTGTCAAAGAATTCCACTCGTCAGCCAAAACTTTTACTCCTAAGAAGGTCACTGTTTCTACAGTCTGTTTCAAAAGTATAGGTGTCTGGATTACATTGATTTTCTATGTGTTGCCATAGGTGACAGATGTCTATAATTTTGAAATGGACTGCGGCTGTCATGCCAAAGTTATTGCTACTAGTCATCTAGCTGTCAAAAAAAAAACTGCTTGCACAAATGCAAGCTTGCATGCTCGACTGCCTGGGCTTCACATCATGTAATCTTTGAGTCACATAGTAGGACTAGACCAGCTAGTCCTAAACAGCATGCATCAGTGGGCTTTGTATGTTGGCCATACACTGTTTCCTAACCTCTTTTTTTTAAGAGTGCAACACTGAGGCCAGTGCATACTGGCATGCATGAAGTGTGACACTACAGTTAGGCTTAAGCTGGACAGGCGTGATTATGAGGCTGGAGGGTGTGGGCTGGGTATATAGCACAAGTATAGACATGTAGGCCTAGGTTCGTTTTGTATTGCCTGAGACTGCTACTGTAATATGATAGCAGATCTACCAACCATCGCACCCAGCTGACCGTATGGTGCCTCGATTCTCTCTTACTCTCATCATTCTCCCTGCAAGCTTATTTTGTGTAAATCTTTTGTGTCATCTGTTTGCAGTGACATCAATTACCAGCTCTCTTCTGATTCATCCAAAAACTGCGTTGCAATTGGTCCAACAGCCGTTGGGGCTCCAGTCCCCTGTCCTGAAGCTACTGTCTACAATGTGTCAAAAGGGTAGGTGATGGTAGTATGAGAACGTTTCAGGGAGGTTTAAACAAACTAAGAACCCAAGAAGCTTCTTGTTAGATCTTCTCCTCCTTTTCCTTAATTCCTTGTGTTTCCTCCATGTCTTGTTGATGTTTAAGACATTTTGCTTTCATGCCATAGAAAGGTGAAAACAATACAATCTTCTTTCTCACATTAATGTGTTATCTGTGTCATTTTCTTGCTTCTGTGGCCGCTTTCTTCTCTCCCTCTGCCTTTCTTTGCTGCTGATGTTACTTGTTCAGATATCGAAAAATCGAGGGTGACCAGTGTACCGGTGGGCTAGCGCAGCAGTATCTTCCTGTACAAAAGCTGTGTCCATTAGGAGGTAAACACCATCTGTTGGCTGTAAAATAAAGTTAGCATTATTAACATAAACAAAAGCCACTCGATCAGGTGTGATCCTCACGTGGATCGTGTGTGCTTGTGGGTAAATCATGAACATTCAAAGCTTGTTAGACACCTTGCCTTATCTCTTCCTTCTTTCTGTGTTTCGGTTAATTGGAAACTGTTTCTGCTATACTAACAGGCCATGAGAGTTTTTTGTTTGCTGCGGAGCGGACACGCATCTTAAAAGTCGACCTCCTCAACCCTACCGGCCCATTGGAATATCTTCCTTTACAAGGCCTGGACAATGCCATTGCACTCGACTATGACCAGGTCACAAAGGCGCTGTATTGGACTGACGTGAGGCACAATACGATCAGGCGTGCATTCCTGGATGGCTCTGGCCGGCAAGGCACACTTCATGACAAGACAGTTGGCTCACCAGAAGGTAGGCAGAAATATCCACTGGGTGTTTGAAATGACCTGTCAGCATACTGGGCAATTTAGTCACTTGATCAGCTATACCCTGCAATGCATTTTCTGTCTGCTCATTGCTCAACACACACACAGACACACATATACACACATACACACACGTACACACATACATGCACATACACATACACATATATACACACAACAAACACACATACACACACCATGGTGCACATGAGGTGACATTGACAACACTTGCACTGACAGTTTGTATCATCACCCAACGACAATTGTCCTGTTACTACATTCAGCCATTTCTTGCGATTGCATTTCAGAAACGGATGATTTTGGATTGAGGAGGTCATATTCGGTAGGATTTAATACACAGGCATGGAGATTAGTTTGGTTAATTTGTCATTATAACACACACAGGTGAATATCCACATACACACCCTAAAACACGAATACACGAACACACACCTATGTGCCGGTACATACACTTGTGCATGCGCACAGTGCCCTTCCCTTTCCCTCGTTGGTCAGGGCTTCTCTGCTCATTGTTTTCACACGAAATTCGCCTCTTTGTTTCAGGTGTAGCCATCGATTGGATGAGCAGCAACCTCTACTGGACAGACACCGGCATTGACCGTATCTCGGTATCACGACTTGATGGCACCCACCGACGCACATTAGTAAGGGACAAACTGGATGAACCCCGTGCTATCGTTCTTGATCCAGCCAATGGGTAAGCTATTGTGACATTGACGTCAAATTGAATCTTCTGATTAACCTAGTGGAAAGCTTGAAGAAACCACAGATATTGGTGCAAACACACAAGTGCACAGCAAAGAACTAAAGTGATAAGAACTCTTTGTTTGCTTGTTGTGTGTTTTCTGTAGTTGGATGTACTGGACCGACTGGGGTAACAGCCCGGGCATTTCTCGGGCGTGGATGGATGGCACTCACCGGGAAGTGATTGTCAACACTACAATCCGATGGCCAAATGGTCTTGTTTACGATCGCAACTCGTCCCAGCTCTACTGGTGCGATGGCTTCGTTGACCGCATCGAGGCTTGTGGAACAAATGGCGGCAATCGGCGAGCTGTTGTCAGCGAAGGCCTTGTGCACACATTTGGTGAGTGACCAGAGAGGGAAAGGAAAAAGGGATTAACTGGATGAACCCACGCTCTTTTTTTGAAGCACACACAGACGGTCATAAAACAACATGTACAAATTCACATGAAGCGAAACTGTCCACCCACCTCTGGAGCTCCTGCTCTCGTCAGTGAAGCCACTAGCAAGACTGATTACAGATTAGAGCTGCAACGAAGGTTCGAAGGTTCAGTTAATATTCGTTTCAAAGTGTAAAATGACCAAATGTTTCTTTCCAGCAAAGGTTGGAAATGCATGAAGCATGGTCTGTGGGATACGAGGGCCATGCTTCTTTCACCCTGATCATAATCACGATCAGCCAGCTTAGCATGAATTTCCCATTCCTTTCGCTAATCACTAGATGTAATCCAAAAACCTAGCCACCTTGGCCTGAACGAGTGCAGGTAAGTGAAGCGTGTTCATCAGCGTGGGCACCGATCATTTCAGACATTCAGCCAGCTAGATTCTGTGTGAACGTCAAGTCAACAACTAGGTTTGACATGTTACTACATACCACATGCACGACCCTAGCCAAATATTTCTGGGATTGCAAACACTCGTTTCTTTCCTTTTGACAGCACAGTGCGCCGGACCTTAATCACACTAAACATTATCACAATTATGATTTCATGAAAGAAACATGCCCCAGATGTAGTCCACTGCCCACTGGGCTGCACAGAACTCTACAGCTATGATTGACTACAGATCTAAAGAAAAGTATCTATGCCGGGTGGCATAGACTGCATACTAACTTCGGAACAAGTGGTATGCAAGGACATGTGATTCATATGCGAGTATATGCAGTCGCTCTCAATATATATCACGATCACGTGCGCGACTGCAACACTGCTAACAAACTAAAAGTAGAAGTGAAAGTTTTGGACCTGATACTAAATAGTGTAGTACACTGAACTCACATGCACTGCATGCCTTAAGCTGGCACTTTTCATGAACTTCAGCACGCCTGATGTTGCGAAGTGTGTAAAATAACCGAAAATAAACAACACGATGAAAGTTTGCTGCTTGTATAGATGTGCCTTCTCTCTGCCCAAAATTCCTTCACAGATTGATATGTGGCATGATAGAATAATATAACCTTTGTTTGTTTACCTAGAAAGGTTCGTTAGCATTTCAGAACACTTGTTGCAGCTCTATTACAGATAACATTCTATTGCAAGGAAACGATGGTGTACAGGTTGGCATCCTGTTGAAATGACATAGAGATCAAATACAGTTTAAATGCAAATTCATCAGAGAACTATTGGAGAACTGCAGTTTCTTTCTGACTAGAGATGGCTCTGTGTATTCAATTATGCACGCACAAGATCTGTAGTGTTGAATGCTTTGTTAGTTAATTGATTTCTCTGTTGAGTTCTTTGCTTGATTGTTGGTAGGTGTAACTGTCTTTGGTGATCACATTTTCTGGACGGATTGGAGTCAGCGTGCCATTTTGACAGCGAACAAGTATACTGGTGCTGGTGTGCGGACCATACAGACAGCCCTCGGTGGCTTGATGGATGTCCATGCCTACTTTCCAAGCAAGCAGGTTGGCTCCAACGCATGCAGCAATAACAATGGTGGCTGTGGCTACCTGTGTTTGCCGCTACCGAATGGCCAGCACATTTGCCAGTGTCCAGACACACTCATCATTGAACCATCAAACTCATCAAACTGCATTGGTAAGTCGTGGTGAAGAAGAAGAAGTAGAAGAAGAAGAACTACCATAGGTAGTTAATTACCATTAAGTTTATTTCATTCTCTCCCAAGTTGTCTTCTAGGTGATGTATGCTTTTGCTGTGTAAGTTGTTGTGTGACAGACAAGTTGAGTATAGACAGGATCAATTCAGAAATTTTTTGAACTGGTGTTAAACTGTGTTGTGTGTCTCCTAGACTGGGTTAGAGTACTTGATTTGTGTATCATTGAGAGAGTTATTCATGGCAATGAGGTAATAACCTGTTTCGATCCGCCTATCAGGACTGCTCTTTGTGATAGCCCAGGATTCTACCTTTTTGTGTAACAATGTTGCCAGAACTTCTGACACCATGTGATAGCCTAGTTGTCTCTCTGGACCCTTGAATACACTTCACATGGAAAACTAGTGTTGGATATTCCATCAAATCTTCTCTTTCTCTTCCTTTACACACACACTCTCTCTTTCTCCAACTGTTTATCTCTAACTTAAACTCTAGCTGCTTCTTCCTACTGTGACGATATGCTCTCTTACAGAGTTTTGAGTGACCTTTACTTGTTACACACATGGAACTAGGTGTGGATGGAATGCAGCTTAATGCAATAACTTTGCTCAGTAAGAGTGTTGGGAAGAAATGACAAAGTTGCAAGATAAGCAATGTTGCAACTACAAGATAAGTCATGCATGGTGGAAGTTATCTCATGTTGTTTTTCATCATGCTCGTCATTGGATACAAGTACTCTAACCCAGCCCCTAGAATACTCTTCATTGGATAAATGGGTTGTAAAGAAGCTCCCCGCAATGGAGATCTTCAGTAGGACTTGTTGCTTGTTGTGGAGGTTTTTTTTTTATTTGTACTGTGTATATGCATGTTACAGTGTATCTCAATATGCTCTAAGACAACGTCATCTTCGTTTTTCTTGCTGTCATGATCATCATATTCATGTGTCTGTACCATGTGCGTGTGTATTTTTTATCAGTTGATTCTCAGTGCGAGTCAAGAGGTCGCTATCAGTGCCAGAACAAGATGTGTGTTGACCTCTGGGAGACGTGTGACCATGAGGATGATTGTGGTGATGCATCGGATGAGTACCCGCTCAACACTAACTGCAGTATGCTATGGCTTTTCACCTCCTGTTTTCCTAAGAATCCTCTCAACCAATCAGTTCCTCCTTTTTGGGGCAAAATGTTTAGCTATATGCTATGGTATGGTGACTAGCTTAGGGTGTTGCCCATCACTGCAATTGCACGGATGTCATGGTAAACGGTCTTCTTTGGAGCAGGCTGGGTTTGTGTAGTTAGATATTTCATGCATGATATGCTGTATCCTTCCACCTTAAAACTGGCACTAGCACCATTTTTAACTATCCTGCTCTTTATCACAGGCCCAAAGCAGTTGCAAATTGTTGCCCAAATGGAATGTCAAGTTTATTAACTGAACTTGGAGTGACTTAGTGATCTTTCTCTAGATCACGACATAGTTGGTTGAAAGTGTGATCGACACAATATCTCCGAGGCCAAATGCAGCTGTTTTCTAGAATGTACCCAGGTATTGCTCACCGAACACACTAAATGAAATATGGAACATAAGCTGTGTGCTAAGATTAAGATTCCCTGCAAGTAATGTTGCAACTTTGTGATAGTTAAAGCTTTGTGCAGCCATGATCTCAAGATCATGCTTGCAGCAAATTGGAGTAAGCATTTGTTGCACATAGTTCTGTGAACGGCTTTATTGGTTTACCCAAATGAGTTCTTGTATGCTTGGACAAATGTGTTTGGAAACAATAAAGGAGAATGGCTCAATATGCAGTGTTAGATTGTTGTTGTCTGAGCTCATGTCTGCTTTGGACTGGCTGGACTGAGTGGTGGTGTTGTCACTTGTATTGCAGCGTTAACTCCGTGCCTGTCGAACCAGTTTATGTGCACAACAAGCAGACGGTGTATTTCACACGTTTACCGCTGTGACTATGTGGTGGACTGCGATGACAAATCAGACGAAACCGGTTGTTGTGAGTGGAAGGTTTGCTTGTCTCATGAGTGCTCTTTCCTCAGGCCCTAAGAAAACACACATTTCTACATTGTACAGGTAATAACTGTAAGGGAAGAGAGAGACACACAGAAAGGAAGAGAGGTGGAGATAAAGAGACAGATTAAGGTAGAGAGATAAAGAAAGAAAGAGGGACAGAGAGAGAGAGAGGAGATAGCCATCGACCTTTTCTCATCTTTCCCTGCCCAGCCTACCCGTCCTGCTCCAGTCCAGTGTTGTACACTTGTGCTAGTGGGAAATGTATTCAAAACGCTTATCGCTGTGATGGTGATGATGACTGTGGAGACCGCTCTGACGAAATGAACTGCCGTAAGTACCTTGTTTTTTTTTACTCAGTTGTTGATCAATTCTGACCTTGTGATTGATGAGTCCTAAGAGTTCCTAGGGTTTGGTCGTACTAGCTCAGATATTTTCCTTCTCTCCCCCCTCCCCTTGCTTTCATGGTCATTTTGCTCCTATTGTTGTTATGGTGGAGAGTTACTAGGTATGTTGGTTAAGTAGTTCGTGTATGCAGCTCTGAGGTATGTGCAATACTTAATAAATTGTTTTAAAGGTGATCACCTCCTCAAATGGTCTGTTGCAGCCATTTCTGAGTTATTGGTGAAAAACACTTCCTTCAAACCATCTCTGACAGGTGGCAGGGCCAGAAGATAAAAAAATATTGCCTGTCTGTCAGTGTTCTTGCATGTCCATTGAATCTGCAGTATGTCTGTGCAAAGTTTTTTATAGCCTTCGACCTTTGGTGGCCAAAGAAGTTTGGACACTTATTTAGCTGAATTAGCTTGAACTAGTTGATATGGCAGTGATCTACCTAACGAACTTGTGAGTCAGGTCACTTGTTTTCTGGGCAGGGCATTTGGCTGGGCAGAAACAGATGATTTTATGATTTGAGGCTGCATCAAGCTGTAAATTTGTATCCTCCGGCTGCATGGCAGGATGTTTATAGGGCAATTGAACCTAAAAATCAAAAATTCACCAGATCATCTTCCCTACTGATCATCTCTGCACAAAGCAGCAGGAGTTAGAGCTGCCACCTTTTGCTGATCGACCAAAGGGTGCTGCATAATCACGCCCTCACCCATGACAGGTGACGTAATTGTCCCAAGCCTCCAGCTGTGCTTCCACATGTACATGGACTTGCATGTAGATCCACCATATCTACAATTCCTATGCTCAGAAGCTCTGGTCTTAATTGGAAGAAAGGGGTCACCAATTCCTCATTGGTTGTGTTCTGGCTCCAGTCCATATCCTGAAAGCTAGCTGCCCTTGCTGCTATAACCAAAATTTAAGCAGGGAGCCACGCAAGTAACCTCTTCATTCCTGTTCAGCCTGGAGATTGCATAGTGAATTGTACATAGACATAGGTCTGTATGATATGTACATGTAGAAGCACAGCTGGAAGCTTGGGATTATTTACGTCACGGGTATGGGTGTGATCTTGCAGCTCCCTTTAGTTGATCAGTGAAAGGTGGCAGCTCTGGCTCCCATTGCTTCATGCAGAAATATTGCGAAGGGAAGAACACAATCTGACGAAATTTTGTTATATGGGTTGAGTTAAAAATCCTCATTTTAGAAACTGCAAATCCTCATGCCTCTAGAGCTTCGGTTCAGTCCAGGATGGTCTGAAGCTTCTCCAATTTTCCACACACCTTACCACATACATGGACTACAAAACAGTACTGCCGTTTTTGAAAATAAGGTGCCATTTAAATGGTTAGAATTGTCCAAAAATTGGATCAATATGAAATTAGAACTTTTCTCCACTTTGAGACAACATTTCAAAAAAGAACTGTAGTGCCATTTTTGAAAAAGGTCATGTAAGATGCCCATGTGGCTAGTATAATCTAGGACCAAAATCAAAGTTGTAGGAGCTTTCCAAAATTTTAAAGGATAATGACCATTTTCTCCATTTTTGGGTGATAATTTTCATTTTTTACATTGAAAAGGGTCTAAAATGAATATTTTTCTGTTGAAATGAAGAAACCTGATAAACTTGAAGGTCCCAGGAAGGGGTGACCACCCTTAAAAGTTTGGTAGATAGCAAGCAAGTAGGTATAATGTTGTGGTTGCTGACACACATAAGGGTCATCTCATAAGTTCACAATTCATGGCTTAACAAAACAACTTTCAAATAGACACAGACCCCTCCCCCTCCTCAAATGAAAGTGTGACGACAAATGTACTTCCATGCACTATACCTCCACATGTATACATGTATAGATCTATAGCGTTATACAGTATTACAATAGCAGTGTACGCAGTACTGTATGGATCTGGACAAATGTGACAGAGGACAGAGTGGGTGAAAGCATGCAGCCAGCGCTACAGTAGTTCATAATTACAAACTTTTTTATTACAGACGGAATAGATAAAACAACATTTCGGAGCCACAGTGAGCTCCTTCATCAGGTTGGAACTAAAGGAGAGCTGACAAAGACAATGATTATATACTCATAGCTACTTCAACGTAATACATGATAGCACTAAGTTAATTAATCGTTGGTGACTCTGAAATAAATCACACCTGCAATCATAGAGTCACCAATGGTTAACTAACTCAACGCTATCATGTATTACGTTGAAGTAGCTATGAGTATATGTTCGTTGTCTTTGTCAGCTCTCTTTTAGTTCAAACCTGATGAAGGAGCCCACTGTGGCTCTGAAACGTTTTCTCTCTATTCCGTCCGTAATAAAAGAGTTTGTAATTATGAGTGTTTTCACAGGTGAAGAATTTACAAATCTGAGCTACAGTAGTTGTTACAATCAAGTAGCAGAACCTACATATATGCATGTGAAGATCCAATCAGACATCACTGATCATGCATGCCGCGTGACCCATCTCTGCCATGCACAAGTGCACGTCTGGGAGAAATACATCATCGCAGCTGTAGACCTACGCATAATCTACGTGTGAATTGCATGTTTACTGTGTATTTGTGTGTACATGTATGTGTTGATCACAAACGAAATCAGCCAAAACCTTCTCCCCTCCCCATATGAAAGTTCTTTCATTTTGCGAACTTATGGGACGACTCCTTATCATACTTATCCTAGTCACATATGGATTGTTGTCGTTTTGTACATAGCGATTGAATGATGAGCAATGATTGTGCTAGCTTGTCTTGGAATGTTTTTTTTACTTGCCAATTAGTATTTTCTGGCACATTTTCTTTTCTCTCCAGAGAACCGTACATGTGACTCAACACGATTTCACTGTGCAAATTCCTACCTTTGCATCTCAAAGTCATGGGTTTGTGACGGTGATAATGACTGTGGGGACTTTTCGGATGAGAAGAATTGCCAGAGTAGGTTTTGCTATATTTTGACCATGATGAAATGCCTTGTGTGTATGAGAATGTGTGAATTTGTGTGTGTGTGGGG